>CAIGRF010179254.1:0-15374 GCA_903798235.1 Fraxinus ornus
TATATCAAATTCACCAAGTTCAATCGCCCACTTCAACAATCTTCCTGAAACAATCGGCTTTTGAAGTATCTGTCTGAGTGGCTAGTCCAGGAGCACTACAGTGGGGTGTGATTGAAAATATTACCGTAGCTTTTGAGCTATCATAACTAGTGCAAGGGTAAGCTGTTCTGCCAATGTGTACCTTATATCTGCACCAAGTAATACCTTACTCATATAGTAGATAGGTTGTTGGGCCTTCTTCACTTCTTTCACCAGTATATCGCTCACCGCGTTTTGAGATACGACCAGGTACAAGTATAATGTGTCCCCAGGCTTAGGCTTTTTGAGAACTAGAGGAGTTGCCAATGTCTGTTTGAGTTCTTGGAGAGCTCTTTCACATTCCTCACTCCAACAGAAACCTTGGTTACCTCTAAGAACTTTGAAAAATGGGAAACACATGTCACCTGCTCTAGACATAAACCTATTCAAGGAAGCGACCCGACTTATCAACTTCTGAACCTCTTTCTTGCTCCTAGGTGATTCCTGGATAATAAGGCCCGTATTTTGTCTGGATTCGCCTCATTCCCCCTATGAGTGATTATGAATCCCAAGAACTTTTACGATGCCACCCCAAAAGTACACTTTGCTAGTTTAACCTCATCTTACTAATTGTAGAGAACGCTTCCTCTAGGTTGACGATATGCTCATCCACCTGCTTACTTTTGACCACCATGTCGTCAACGTAAGCCTCTTTGTTGATGAGCCTCTAATATGTTGCCATGCATTCTTTAAACCAAGTGGCAAGACCTTGTAGCAATATATGTCAGAGTCAGCGATGAAGGATGTCTTTTCTTGGTCCTCTTTAGCCATAAGGATCTGGTGATAGCCTAAGAATACATCAAGAAAGTTGTACAACTTGTTACCCGAGGTACTGTCCACCAAGTTATCAATTCGAGGTAGGGGATAACTATCTTTTGGGCATGCCTCCACTTGCAATTAGCCTTCCTGACAAGAACAACATTGACTAGCCAATCTAGATACTGGACCTCTCTGATGAACTGAGCACTGGCGAGTTTGTTGATCTCCTAGCGTATTACCTCCCGTCTCTTCAACGTAAATTGCCTTTTCCTCTACTTTACTATGCATCGGGCCTTACGTTTAGTCTATAGACCACGATATCGGGGTCTATCCCCGGCATGTCATCAACCTTCCATGCGAATACATCCATGTTGCGAGACAAACACTTGATAAGTTCATCCCTGAGAGCGGCGTCAAGATCCCGGTCGATGGTTACTTTTTTATCATGCTCGAGCTCTACCTCTACCAAATCTTCCACTGGTGCAAGCCTATCTTGATGCTCGAGCTCAGGTGTGGATAGCTGCATGACGTCAGTGTTCAAGCCTTGAATGCTTGTAACATAACACTTCCTTGCCACTGTCTGATCCCCGCGTACAACTCCTACACTATGACTTGTCGGAACCTTCATAGCAAGTGGAAAGGTAGATACTATGGCCCTGACCACAGGGGTCCGGACCACATGAAAAGGTGTGATTTTCGTTATCTGCTTCTGGTCTGAGCCCAAAGTTAAGGGAAGTTCAACAACACCTTACGTAATGATTGTTCCGCCCCCAAACCCTTGGAGGGGGGGTCTTGACCATCTTGATTTGGTTAGTAGAAATTTCCATCTTCACATAGGCATTATGAGATCACTGCAGTAATGTGAAGGTCAAGTATCTGTAATCTCTCTTTGTTGAATCTCGTCATGAAGTTACGTAAGGTCTCATTAGGCCCCTGGTGGAGCTGCATGAGGGTGGCTGTTGTCTTCCTGATGCGCTTACTACTTGCAAAGAAGGCGGAGAACTTATCAGNTGTTGTCTTCCTGATGCGCTTACTACTTGCAAAGAAGGCGGAGAACTTATCAGCAAGGTCAGAGAATGAAGATATAGAGTTAGGCTCCAATGTGGCGAACCAATTCCTGGCAGTGTTGGTCAATGTTTGAGGAAAGGCCTTGCACATTACTTAATCTAGCGCAACCTGTAGGTTCATGATGTCTGCGTAAACATTAAGATGGTTGATGGGGTCGGTGGTCCCACGTACTTCTTCATGCGAGGAAACTTGAACCTGTTCGGGAGGGGATATGAAAGAAATCTAGTGTGAACGGAGTGTTAAAGGTAAACCCTGTCGCTCACTTGGTATTATGTTGTAATCCTGCAACGATCCCATCTTGAATGATCCTTGCGAGCTCGCCTGAGTCCATGGTAACCAATCTTGAGGCTGAGGTTTTGGAGGTATGCCTGATGCCCTAGATCCACCATTGTCATGAGCATCAGGGGTGTCCCGAGCTCGAGGATCGTTCATGAAACCTTTCGATTGGACCGGTGTAGTCTCCGATGCTGGAGCCTGGGGAACGTTTCTTTGGCTGAATAGTTGAGTTAGTGTTACAACCTACTGACAGAGTACTTCGAATGCTCCAGCGGTAACCACTGCTGGTTGAGGAACCAGTATTGCTGATGACTCTTCTTGATGGATCGGGGGCTCCATAACACGAGGTTGGTCTGGAGTGGATGAGCTTACAGGAAAGAGACCTGAACATGTATTCACCATGACTTTTGGTAGTGCTTCCCACAGACGGCGCCAAATGATGCTACCAAAAATCGTACATGTTGAATTTCGAGCTTGACGACTGAGAATGAGCACGAACAAGATCTTCCGGTACCTGAAATAAAGGCGTCGAGGTGTGTCCTCGTCGCCCCTCCGATGCTTAAGTTAGAGAGAGAATAGGGAAAGAAGATATATGCTAGAAATATATATGAAAACATACCTGAGATATGATCCTAAATAGAGTTAGATAGTTGTGTATTCCCAGTAGGACTCGTCATGAGACGTCATCCTTATTTTTAGGAATGACTCATCTTGTAAGGTCAATGTTAGATTAAAATTAAGAGTCTTAACTTACCATACGTTCCAAAACAGAATCCTTGTAGACCTAGAGTTCTTAATTTGTGGTGATTGGATAAGGCTAGAGTCCTTACGGGATGAGGATTTATTAACACTCGATCAGAGATTGCCTATGGGAATTTGTCCAAGGCAAATGCTCGACCACTCAGCCCGAGGACGACCGACATAGTTTGGCAAGTATCGATGGGAAACCATCCTCGAGGTATCCCAAGGACCATCAAGTCTCGAGGACTCCGGTCCTAAAGTCGAAAGAGGGGAGAAATGGCAATCCTTGAGCTCGGGGTATACCAATTTGACCACATCACATACCATACCCCTTTGGTCCATAATAGGATTGAGTAGTCTGAAGGTGCTAGTGTGGCCAGACTTGTTCCACAATTTTGCACTCACGCCTGAAATATAACTATGGTTTATCGACTGTAGATTTATACATTGGAATATAACTAAGGTTTATTAACAACTATTGGACTATATAATATTCTTAATGTTTTCCATTGGCCTTCTAATCTGGAGGTTTTTTGGTCCCATGGCATGTGAAGATGACGATGTTTATTGCTAAGTCTGAGAGTGTCTATATGTAGTAGTATTTTCAAATGGGAAATAGTATACATATGAGCTGAGGTGAGGGTTGTGATCTGATTGATTTGTCAGGAGTCGGGACTGTGATCATCAAACAGCTATATTTAGTTGTCTTAATCCAAGATATCCGAAAAATTAACGCTGGTAACAATTTAAATAGAAATGAAAAATCTTACAGGGGTAAACACATCATTGCCAGATTCCTAGTTTACTTTTGCCTGAAAATGCTGATGGCTTTCGTGCTAGAACATGAAGTGTTGTCTCGCCATTGGGATATTGTTTGTTCGCTACTTCTTGTTTTTATTGAAGTATTCTGAGAGCAACATCTGAAAATAGTTGACACTTTAGCCTCCTGTATGATTTTTATTTTTATTTTTGTTTACTAATCGAATATTATCTCACCATACAAATCAGAACTTATAGTTGAAATTAGTAGTGCAACGTAGTCCTCTTTGGTAAGAGATTGGTTGCCCGTTACTGAAAGAAGATATCAGACCATGTCTTCATATCCTAATAAAGCAGCCATGTGCAGGGGTGTCACCTCCTTGCCACCTCTTATAATAAGCAAGCAGCAGTTTTTTTTTTCTACCATTAACTCAGCAATTCTTGTAATACCAGATGCAACTGCAAATGCAAAGTGTGGTATTTTCATGCTTTTTTTGATCAATTCTTCTGCAAATTTTATCTATTTTGCCCCTGCAGAAATATGGAGAACTGTTTCCCATCCTTTCATTATCCTGCTAGTTATTGCTTGAGGATGCAGACCAACAAATTATTTTGATCTTTCCCAATCACACTTGAGTGCAGCATGGCGTAGAGGCACATACTTTGGCTTGCTAGATTCCTGGTGGACTTAGTCCCTTTTGGTGTTAATGAACAAGAGTCCCAAGTCTCAAAATCGACACAATTTACAACATTTAATACAATTTCATCAATGTTCTTGACCAGTAGAATGTCAGTGAGGCAAACTCAACGAGTTGGTTGCTAAGCATGAGGATCAGTCTTGGATTCCTACACATTTTGACACCTTTAATTTATCAATAACATTGACACAAAGAGTTTATTCAAAATGACTCGTATATTTTGACACATCATGTGATCAATTAACCGAGCTGAGCTAGCCTGCGAGCCCAAATTTGGAGCTCGGTATCAATTCATCAAAAAAAAATGCTCGAGCTTTTTGGGCTCTAGCCGAGCCTAGGCTTAACTAGTCCCCCAAAATGGGGCTTGGCCCATACTTTGGTTCCAGCTTTTGTCGAGTCGAGCTAAACCGGCTCACGGACTTTTCAATTTATTTTTATTTTTTACTCTAATATACGAAAAATTGATCGTTAATTTAAAAATTACAAAATTAATTATACAAGTTGAAATTTACAAACTAAGTGATCATTAAAAAAAACAACACGGCTAGCCCAGGTTTGAGCCAAATCTCATTTATGAGGCTTGGTCTGAGCATTTGCTAGTACAAATGAGCTCCGAGTAGACTTGGCTCGGACTTTTTTCAAATCGATGAGCTCGCTTGCCACTACTAGACACATCTAGTCGTCCGTCTATGTAGTTGATATAAAGAGTGACATATTTAGTGCTATTTAATTAAATTCACTTATAGCGTCAAACAGCACTACGAATACCGATAGTTGGGCTTCCAGGCTGACAAGACCAATACGATTTTTAATAGAGTGAAAAGGCCCAACATAACTAATATATGGGTCTCAAATTAGGGCACAAATCGTGTAACCTACTTCGTCGTGTAAGGTACAATCTGTGTAACCTAAAGATCTACGCATTCCGAAGCATTTCCCTTCACTTGATTTGACACTGGTTTTCTGCTTCAACGATTGCGTTATCCAGTTCTTCTTATTGATTTCGTTTCAGTTTCACTGAGGGAATAGAAAAGGGGAAAATGATGGGGCATGAAGCTGACGCGAACCCTACTCATAGCAAGACAACTGGGCTACCGCGTAAGCGATTTTATCGAGCACGAGCTCACAGCAACCCTTTAAGCGATTCCCATTTCCCCGTTCCGATATCACCTAGCCAGGTTGATTATTCCGTCCATTATCCCCAGTTATTTCCCTCACCTGATAAATTTGATGGTTCGAAAAGGATTGAATTTGCGGACGTTGGCTGTGGATTTGGTGGGCTTCTTATTAGTCTTTCAACTATTTTCCCCGAATCACTTATGATTGGGATGGAATTGAGAGATAAAGTAACCGAGTACGTGAAGGAAAGGATTGTAGCTTTGAGGGCCTCTAATCCAGGCCAGTACGAGAATATATCAGTGGTTCGTACTAATTCAATGAAGTACATTCCGAATTATTTTGGGAAAGGGCAGCTCACCAAGATGTTTTTCCTCTTCCCGGATCCTCATTTTAAAGAGAAGAATCATCGACGAAGGGTAATCAACCTACATTTGCTGGATGAGTATGCATATGTGCTTAGAGATGGTGGGATTATATATACAATAACAGATGTGGAGGAGCTTGGCGTTTGGATGAACTCTTGTTTGAAAGGTCACCCTTTATTCGAGGCTGTTACAAAGGAAGAACTTGAAACTGATCCGGTTGTGAAGCTTTTGAGTTCTGCAACTGAGGAAGGACAAAAGGTTGCTCGCAATGGCGGGCAAACATTCCAAGCAGTTTATAGACGCATTGTGCCATGTGTTTCAAATTGAGAAATGCATTGATGTTGAATTAAAGTGGAGGATGCTGGATCTTGTTCCATGGAAGTCTGTACCTTCATGTCCATTTGGTCAAAGAAGGTACTGGACATTTTTGTTAATGTTTTTACCTCATTTTGTAGAATTGAATATTTTTGGTTATTGTACAATGATGGACTAATGAAGCTTCATATTCTTGCCTTGCTAGTCAAATTTTGCCAGCCCAGTCAAATTTGTGTATGCCTCTTTTTGTGCTTGCCTCTTGTTTTATTTTGTTTGTTTGCAGGCTGTTATATCTTGATCTATCACTCTAGGTGCAAGTAAGAAGTTTTACTTTTATCTGTCTGTGTGAGATCGGGAACATAGAATGAGAACCATTTCCGCAAGATCTAAAGAGTCGTTCGGTACTATATTGTGAGCCTTAGTATAAACACAACTTTTGTCTATTAGAAATTCCATTTTTCATGTGGATTAATTAGTATAGGGAAGTTGATAAGAACGTGATCTAACATGGTGTACCATAAACGGCCAAATAATTTACGTGCTCAGTGTATCACATGGTTAGAAATCAATTTTTCCTCGTAAAGTTGTATTACGAGTGATATATTATTTGGTGGATGTACTGTCTCACATTTTATAACTTATTTTATGTAAAATATTTTGGAAACCTCTAAATTAAATTATAACTATGACTATATATTTAAGCATAACATGCTACACAATCTTTTTCCTAGAGCAGATGTTTCAAATACAGAGAGTTGGGTTTAAAAATTAGAATTAGTCTTAATGTACATTAGATTCTACCAAATGGTTTACATAATTGACCAAGTGGCGGCCCCTCATTATGTAAACCATTTGGTAGAATATTATGTTATTTTAGCATGATCCTAAAAATTATGGCCCTGTTTTTGCCTGCATGGTTGGAGATCTTTAACGGATGAGCAGTGACGGGTGAGTGGTACCCCACCAATGCTTTAACAAAAAGACTTCATTTTTTATTAATTGATTGAAAACATCCAGAAGATCACGAAACACGAGTAAAAGAAATTTCATTTATTTAACTTTCTATGCTTATATATCTGAAGCCTGACAGCGGCAGTTTACTATTAATGCGCTATTAGAGCTTATTAGATATCAAACTCCGAAAAGCTACAGGTAAGGAACAGCTTATATTTGGGGAGGAGGTGGTGTAAAGAAGGACGGAAAGGNTGAATTTTAAACTATAAACCTGATTTTTGAATTACAAACTTCAAGCACCTTATTTTTTATTTTTTCCCATACGATTATTAATAGAGTGAAAAGGCCCAACATAACTAATATATGGGTCTCAAATTAGGGCACAAATCGTGTAACCTACTTCGTCGTGTAAGGTACAATCTGTGTAACCTAAAGATCTACGCATTCTGAAGCATTTCCCTTCACTTGATTTGACACTGGTTTTCTGCTTCAACGATTGCGTTATCCAGTTCTTCTTATTGATTTCGTTTCAGTTTCACTGAGGGAATAGAAAAGGGGAAAATGATGGGGCATGAAGCTGACGCGAACCCTACTCATAGCAAGAAAACTGGGCTACCGCGTAAGCGATTTTATCGAGCACGAGCTCACAGCAACCCTTTAAGCGATTCCCATTTCCCCGTTCCGATATCACCTAGCCAGGTTGATTATTCCGTCCATTATCCCCAGTTATTTCCCTCACCTGATAAATTTGATGGTTCGAAAAGGATTGAATTTGCGGACGTTGGCTGTGGATTTGGTGGGCTTCTTATTAGTCTTTCAACTATTTTCCCCGAATCACTTATGATTGGGATGGAATTGAGAGATAAAGTAACCGAGTACGTGAAGGAAAGGATTGTAGCTTTGAGGGCCTCTAATCCAGGCCAGTACGAGAATATATCAGTGGTTCGTACTAATTCAATGAAGTACATTCCGAATTATTTTGGGAAAGGGCAGCTCACCAAGATGTTTTTCCTCTTCCCGGATCCTCATTTTAAAGAGAAGAATCATCGACGAAGGGTAATCAACCTACATTTGCTGGATGAGTATGCATATGTGCTTAGAGATGGTGGGATTATATATACAATAACAGATGTGGAGGAGCTTGGCGTTTGGATGAACTCTTGTTTGAAAGGTCACCCTTTATTCGAGGCTGTTACAAAGGAAGAACTTGAAACTGATCCGGTTGTGAAGCTTTTGAGTTCTGCAACTGAGGAAGGACAAAAGGTTGCTCGCAATGGCGGGCAAACATTCCAAGCAGTTTATAGACGCATTGTGCCATGTGTTTCAAATTGAGAAATGCATTGATGTTGAATTAAAGTGGAGGATGCTGGATCTTGTTCCATGGAAGTCTGTACCTTCATGTCCATTTGGTCAAAGAAGGTACTGGACATTTTTGTTAATGTTTTTACCTCATTTTGTAGAATTGAATATTTTTGGTTATTGTACAATGATGGACTAATGAAGCTTCATATTCTTGCCTTGCTAGTCAAATTTTGCCAGCCCAGTCAAATTTGTGTATGCCTCTTTTTGTGCTTGCCTCTTGTTTTATTTTGTTTGTTTGCAGGCTGTTATATCTTGATCTATCACTCTAGGTGCAAGTAAGAAGTTTTACTTTTATCTGTCTGTGTGAGATCGGGAACATAGAATGAGAACCATTTCCGCAAGATCTAAAGAGTCGTTCGGTACTATATTGTGAGCCTTAGTATAAACACAACTTTTGTCTATTAGAAATTCCATTTTCCATGTGGATTAATTAGTATAGGGAAGTTGATAAGAACGTGATCTAACATGGTGTACCATAAACGGCCAAATAATTTACGTGCTCAGTGTATCACATGGTTAGAAATCAATTTTTCCTCGTAAAGTTGTATTACGAGTGATATATTATTTGGTGGATGTACTGTCTCACATTTTATAACTTATTTTATGTAAAATATTTTGGAAACCTCTAAATTAAATTATAACTATGACTATATATTTAAGCATAACATGCTACACAATCTTTTTCCTAGAGCAGATGTTTCAAATACAGAGAGTTGGTTTAAAAATTATGGCCCTGTTTTTGCCTGCATGGTTGGAGATCTTTAACGGATGAGCAGTGACGGGTGAGTGGTACCCCACCAATGCTTTAACAAAAAGACTTCATTTTTTATTAATTGATTGAAAACATCCAGAAGATCACGAAACACGAGTAAAAGAAATTTCATTTATTTAACTTTCTATGCTTATATATCTGAAGCCTGACAGCGGCAGTTTACTATTAATGCGCTATTAGAGCTTATTAGATATCAAACTCCAAAAAGCTACAGGTAAGGAACAGCTTATATTTGGGGAGGAGGTGGTGTAAAGAAGGACGGAAAGGAGGAAAGTGGAAAATTGGAGGTAAAGAAAAGGCAGAAGGGGGTGGAACTGCTGTTGGAGGATCTTGTACAACAGGGGGTGGAAAAGGAAATAAAGTAGAGGGCGAGTTGAATATGGGAGGGATAGGGTAATGGAAAGGGGAAGGGTAAGGAAATGGAATAATTTTCTCTACACCACTTTCCTCCTTTGGAGCACTTGCCACCATTTCCTTGAATCCATCATCTTGTGCAACCTTTATTTGTCGAAGTTGGCAAGATTCACATTTGTATGCAAAATTTGTAACTATGATCAAGCTAAATAAGGTGGTGAAAGAAAGTATAGTGGTAGCTAACATTTTAGAAGCCATTGTGGCATATGTGTATGTGGCAAAGAGAAGAGGGGTAATGCATATCGACTATACCATCTATTTGCTTATATAGCTATTTAAGTTGAAGGGGTTTGAGTAATGAATTTCTGCTGGGATGAATTTGGCGGGCTAGATTGGTAGCATCTTTGAAGTTCATAGCAGATAGATATACGTGGTTGGACAAGGTTTCAACTAGGTGTGCCACATTGTATGTGTATATATAGTGGAGGTAGCTGACAATGTTAACCTAAGTTCCCTCTCTTGTCTGCAACTCCTATCTTGAGGTCCTGGAGGAAAAAAATCATTTTGTTTTATGGCAGACTAATTTATTGCATGCCTACTTCTACAAACTCTACAGTGACAGAGGTAAGGGGACACGAGTCAATTTATCGTATCAGGCTGCAAGCTATTGTATTATATATACATATATAATACAGCAGAAAACTTCTATAACATGAATTAATCAGGACTGTACAGTAAAATGCACAAAACTTAACTTGGTTCCTTATTTACTGTAAGTATTGTTGAGTCCACCTCGACAAACGTCAGCATAGTTTTATACCTACCGAACTTAATTTGTTCTGGTAAAACAAACCAATATTGAATCAACCGAAAGTTCTAACCATAAGAATACCAAGAACTTAACTTGTGTGATCACATCCTGTGCAAAAAAATTTGCTGGTTATTTGTGCGAACACCTCAGCTATAATGAATAGTCTGATAGCGCAAAATGTTCCACGTATCTGATGTTAGTTCGATCAGTCCTTGTTGATTTTCAAGCTACCTCCGATAACGTTGTTCATCTAGTCTTATTTATATTATGGTCTCAACAAGGACATTGATAATATATTTCTGTAATTGAGTTGGTATTGATATACTTACCTGCCAAAAAACACCCATTACTCAATATGTAGAGTGTAACAATAGCAAAGATAAATTAGCACAAGTCATCTGGATGCTTTAATTTGCATTTTGATCCCTTCAAAGACTCCGTGAAATGACTCCTACTTGCTTGTTTATAAATATATAAGAATTTAATGTTCATCTGTAGAATTCAAATGGCACACTTCTCAAATTTTTCTCATCATCCATCTATAATGGCACAACTCTCAAAGCCCTGAATTCAGTCCTCCTCCTCGTATATAACCAATCTGCTAGTCGAAGCCAAAATGCATACCCCTCCACATCCCCTGCTATCTTCACCTTTGAAATAATTTCACAACATTCAGCTATACTAAAATGTGATCTGATTTCAAAGATGCATTATTTTCTATCGGAGATGATAAATCACTGGGCCCGAATGGATACTCATCTTGTTTTTTCAAAAAGGCTTGGGGAATTATTGGAAGAGATTTTATGGGAGCGATCAAAGAAATCTTTAATTCTAGTTCGCTTCTTAAGCAAACGAAAAATACAATCATTGCTTTGGTTTCTAAGGCAAATCACTCTAATACCATTGTAGATTATATGCTTATTGCATGTTGTAATGTGTTTTATAAGGTTATCACAAAGATCATTGCCTCTCAATTGGGTCTTATTCTTGGTACAATTATTGATCAAGCACAAGCCACATGTGTGGAAGGTAGAAGCATAACAGAGAATATTTATCTTGCGCTAGAACTTCTAAGGCAATATGATGATCGCAAAAGAGTTGGTCGTGAAATTGAAGTACTGAATTAGCGTGCTCTGCTATGAAGATGACAGGGTATGCACTACGGATCGTGGTTGACCAAATACAGGGAGAGTTTTACTTTTCAGCTTGACTCTACTTGATAAAATTGCACCGTTGGTCCTTAATTTATATCTTTTGTAGTTATTGTATCCTCAACTTTAGCAATAATCCAAACATTAGGCAAATACAAAGAAAGATTTATTATTGCAATCAAATTTCGATTTTGAGTTCAAAATGCTGGGAACAATAATGAGTGGAAGTGGGAGGATCGAGTGTTAGCAGGGTAGCCATTAAACCCAATTTTATTTTATTTTTTTAGGTATTTTTTTTCTTTAGGGGAGAGTTGGCGGTGGTTGAAAACAACGAAAACATGTTTTGGAAATTTTGGCCAAGTTATAACTGAAAACACCCAAAACGACAATTTTGTCGTTTTCTGTGTTCTTTGTAAATTTTTAACCCGTTTTAAAAAACGCATTTTCGCTGTTTTGAAAAATCGAAAACAGAAAACGGGTTAAAAATGGCAAAGAGAACAGCACCTTACTTTTCAGCTTGACTCTACTTGATAAAATTGCACCGTTGGTCCTTAATTTATAGCTTTTGTAGTTATTGTATCCTCAACTTTAGCAATAATCCAAACATTAGGCAAATACAAAGAAAAAATTTATTATTGCAATCAAATTTCGATTTTGAGTTCAAAATGCTGGGAACAATAATGAGTGGAAGTGGAAGGACCGAGTGTTAGCAGGGTGGCCATTAAACCCAATTTTTTTTAGGTTTTTTTTTTTTTTTGGCCTCCACATGCAATAGCGATGGTGGAGGGTAATTTTTTGAAGTGTGTTAATCAAATAGATTTATTATTGAATAACAAAATTCAAATCACCGGTGTTTCGTATCAATTTATGTGATAGTGTGATCCTTGCTACATTGGCAAATAAAATTATAACATATTTATGCAATGGATAATGTGACACTAAAATCACTGCTACATAGATCGGTGCGAATTACTGGTGGGGCTATCTTTATGACGTGAATCCCGACACATGTTGATTTGTGTTGTGCGCTTTGATTTGATGATAGTGGACTGCCAACAATGATAGTTTTTTCTTTATATTATCTATTACTCTTAATTCATTTAACTAAAACACAGATAAAATAGTATTTCTAACAAGTTTTAACTTGTGTGATTATGATAAATAGAACCAATCATTGAAGATAAACACCGTATGAAACTTATAAGTTGGAGACCGAGAGAGAGAGAGAGAGAGTTGTTAAGGATTGACTTTCTAAAAAGACTATAAAATAGGGACAAATATTACAATTTTTCCTTTTTGGTAAGAGAGAGAGAGAGAGAGTGTGTATTGTTAAGGATTGACTTTCTAAAAAGACTATAGAATAGGGACAAATATTACAATTTTTCCTTTTTGGTAATAGATATTCATGTCATAAAATGTTACAACCTTACGACACAAAGCGATATACATAAAAGGAGTCCACGGTTAGTCATATTGCCATCAAAATAAAAATTGCTTACACCTCATTTTCACATGTTATTTACTTATTAAGCCCTTGTTTGGTACTCATTATTTTTAAAATATATTTCTTTTTCTTATTTTCAATCATACATTCTTCAATAAAATAATATTATATGCAAATTCAAACATTTTCCTTATTTTTTAATCACACATTCTTCAATAAAATACTATTTCAAAATGCATATTTTGCAAAAAAAAAAAAAAAAAAGGCTTAAAGCATACCTTTTCTATCACACCCTAAGCACGCATTTATCATGTGGTTAGGAGCTAAGTCCAAGTTGTTAACTAAGGACAAACTAAGGCACTTCGAGATAGATCAGAATTGCACTTTTTGTGGAGTTATGGCAGAGACGGAACAACACCTATTTTTCACTTGTCGGTTTAGTGCATCTGTTTGGGGAGAGATCCGTGCATGGGTTCGCATTAAACGTTCTATGTCTACACTACCTAGTGCGTTGAAGTGGATTAAAAAGGAGGCTCGTGAGACGTCTTGGCAAAATAAAGCTAAGCAAATGGCTCTTGCTAACACCATTTACCACTTACGAACTCCATGGAACGGGAAAATTTTTTAGAACCTTAGACCGCAAATTGATAGCATTGTTAGACTGATTAAAGTACAGTATACAAAGTATTTTTTGTTTGTATCTACATGTTTCGATTTATCTTGAGTGTTTGGAACTCGGTCGCTAGATCTAATCGTTTGTACATCTTTTTATTTAGTTTGCCCAGGTATGCCGGTATATTGTATACATACTTGATCTTTGTTTGCCCCGAATATGCCCGGTGTACTTATACATGATTTTTTATTAATATATTTTCACATTTATCGATAAAAAAATGTGATCTGATTAATTCCTTGTTTTTCTTGATGATCACGTCACAAATTCTATTTACTGCGTGATGCTAGCAAGCATGGACAAATTATGAAGACCTAAAAATGAAAATTAATGGAATAGGAAAATAACAAGTACTTTGAATATATAATTCCACAATCTCCATTTGCACCATTACTCCCTATCCGTCGAAGTCCTGACATTCCAAACTTGGAAATCCTGAACATGCCCGGCCTTCCTCCCATGCTTACACTACCCAATTTCCCTCATTTCCGACTATTCGATATTCTCAGCATTCTTTTCTTTACACCACATCTAGTTCCAATATAAGATTTGGTATGTAACGGTTGGTCGAGAGCTTGTTCCAAGGCACTGCATTGATTCATGTTGTGAAATTAATTATGTATTTTAAAAAGTAGAAAAAAAAAATTTTGAATTTACATGTAGGATATTTTATTATGTGAATGAGTGATTCAAAATGAGTACGTAGCAAAAAGAGTTTAAAAATAATGGTTGTCAAATAGGGGCTATATAGCCTCGTGTATTTATTATTTGCGATTTTACAAACTCTGTCGAACTTCTATATAAGACTGCAACTATGATCATAATAAAAGTGTTGTAGTTGTTCTACTGTTCTGTTTACTCTCTTAATCAAGTTTAAACTAGAACGGCGATTAATACTTAAGTCATGAATTAATTTCAAAGACCTCAAATTGAAATCCAACTGAGAACATAAAAATTTGATTTTTCGTTTAAGTTTTGATACATCGAATTTTTCATTTGAGCTTTTTAAAATATGAATATTGAATCTTCGAGTTCTATGTTTTTAGGTCTAGAGCATCAAGCTAATACGAGAAAAATAACTCTAAAGCATAAATCAAAAGTAGTAAAACACACAAATTTGTTTGACCGAAGTCCATACCAAAAAAGATGAACTACCTTCCATTGAGCATTCACCAACATGTCTTAAGACTAGCACAATATGTCAACGTGGAAGGATTAGATCAAGATTTCAATTTCTTTTTATTACGTAGACCTTGTCAACCTATCCCTGATGTACAACCCTCTTTCCTTTCTTCTAGAGGGCCTCCTCCCTAACCTCCACTTCGTCCTCTTCTAAGGTGATTGTGGAGATGTTGGAGAGGACGATGTGAAATCACAAAAGGCAAGTGAGATCTCTATGGGGTCACGTAGTACCAATCTTTGAAGCATCTCCCTTACAGAGGCCCTGGGTTAGAAGACGGTTTGAAATACATGGGGAGACATCCTCGCCTAAAGAGACCTTTCCAAAGGACGTAAGTGTTACTTGTGGAAAAACTCACACCCTGCGGCAACAAGAACGAACCCCTTGCGACGCGTGGTAAGGGGAGAGAACCGCTTCGCGACACAGGTAGGGACGAACCGATCCCGTGGGTCCTGCGCTGAACAAGTCTGCAGAAGAGAACTCCCAAATCTGAAC
>CAIGRF010179292.1:0-14972 GCA_903798235.1 Fraxinus ornus
TCGCTATCGTCTCGAATGATTTGATTTGAATGCTTAACTTTCACTTTGTTCTTCATTTCGAGTTCGATTTAAAATCTTGATCGCTTTGAAGGCTTTATCACTCAAATTCAAATGTTAGTAAATTTTGTTATAATCAAAACATTAAGGTTATAATCAACCATATGTCAATAAAATAAACACCAAAATTTACGTGGAAACCCAATACGGAAAAAAATCACGGACAGAGGATGAGAAATCCACTATAATCAATAGCAATTGTGTTTACAAGATCTCAATACACCCAATTGAAATCTAAAATTCTCAAGATGTTGTATGAATCTCTCTCTGTGTTCGTTCTGTTGTGATATTCTATACAAGTCGTGCCATATATATATAAACCCTAGAGAGCAAGTTGTAGAAGAATATGAGTCCAAAATAGCGTCAAAAAATGAAAACTTGCTTGGGTCGGATTAGCCTGTCGCTCAAATGACGATGGGCGATAGGCAGGGCGCCATACGAGCGACCAAGTCTCGAGTCGTTTTCTATTGGACTCGCTCGAGCGTCCGCTAGCTCCAAAATAGTGAAAATGCGGCGACTTTTTCCTCCAATCTATAATTTTTTTCTCTTCAAGACCACTCCAATTTAGACTCTAATACTCACTAGAATTTGGGTCAGACCACAACAATGTAGATAAAAAATGATATTGGGTTATTAGTGAAGGAGATAGATAAATGATAGATACGTGAAATGAAAACACGAGAATACGGTAAGCGATGACGCTTTACAACTCGATTTCTAATTTTCATTTTTCTTTTCGCTTTCTGTTACATATCTTCGTTCATCAAATTTTAGACATGATTTGTTTATGTACTTATAACATTACAATATTTGAGAATTATATTATACCAAGGACACTTGTTGGGGATGCCAATTTTTTTACCTGGTTTAGAATATATAATCAAGTTCGAATAGTGTATTAGTTTTTCTATTTTCTTTAAAATTTTCTAGCCCAACTTGTATGATAGGTTACATATTTGAGTCATGTATAAGTTTTTTTCTATTTTCTTTATAATCTTCGAGTCCAACTTATTTGGTAGTTTACATATTATAATTGATACAAATGAATAATATTATAAAAATTAAATTTAACATTACTCATAAGTAGGGGTGGCAAAATGGCTGAGTTTTGACGAGTCGAGCTGCTGAAAATTAAATTTAATATTACTTATAAGAAGGTGTGGCAAAATGGTGGAGTAGCTCGTCGGCTCGACTCGTCAAAACTCGGCCCACAGATAGCCCTGGCTCGTTTCGAGCCGAGCGGGGGTTCGCCCAACGAGTCGAGCAAGTCTCGGCTCGTTTAGCTCCCGAACGGCTTGTGGGCTCGTAAAAATTGTGAAGAAAAAAGTGAAAAAAATTTGAAAATTTGAAAAAAAAAAAAAAAANACGGCTTGTGGGCTCGTAAAAATTGTGAAGAAAAAAGTGAAAAAAGATTAAAAAAAAAAAAAAAAAAAAAACTCGTGGCTGGCCCCTTGAGCTCACGAGCTCGTGGGCCGAGCCGAGCTCATGGATAGATGTGTCGAGCCAATCGCCACCACTACTCACCTGCATGAGTCTCCTTATATACAATTTTTGGTCACATCAATAATTAATCATTGCAACATTTTGAGACAACGAGTTATCAAATTTAATGTTTTATGCATTTTGCTGCAACAAAACACTTGTTTTACTCTTAAAAATGGCCACGCTATTGCAATTAGCCATCAATTTTAAATTTTGAAATAAAAAAAAAAAAATTATTGTACCACATCTCGAAAATGAAATATTCAAAAGAAGAAAATGAATATAAAAACCACCAATATTATAAAATATAAAGAATTGAAAGGATGCTGTTAGTTATGTACAATATGTACAAGACGATCTCATCTTCATTAATTTAGGAAAAATTGAACTCCCAAATCACAACAAAACCTCTTTGTTGAGTTCAAATTTTTACAATCTTTCCCTTGGATCAATTATAAGGAGAAATAACTAATTTTCATAACTACTTATTTTCATCTAAGAAATGCTTGAGAACTCTTCAGCAAATTGTTGATAGGTGCTCTTCTAGCATATAATAGCTTCTTTACCTCTGCTGTCATCTGTCATTCAAACAGCCAACATGTAAATTTTCAATAAATTCTCAAAACAAATGAAAAGAAAATGAAAGATAGAAAAAGGATATGTCTTTCATGAGACGGGAAATGAAAAGTATTAGTCCTCGACTCAGAAATTATTACCTACCTTTCCGAGACTTTCCTTTCCATATGGAACAGCTCTTTTATACGAAATTGATGACGATGGAGGTGATTTTCGGCTACTTTCTTCTCTGCATATCGATTTCTCTCTACCAAATCTACCTGTAATTTCTGAAGATTTGTTCCAGGGGAGGCTAGATTGCTGCCAATATTAAGAAATTCAGATGTTAGGTATAAGTTATTATCAAACTAAAATTGAACATATTTACAAAATCTAAAGCAAAATTTCTAGTTAATTATATATATACACACACTCAAACCTGTAGACTTTTGCTTCTTGTTGTTACACCCAGACTGCTATGCCATTCCGTGTTCAAAGCACTTGGGAGGCTTGATTCCTAGCATAAAAACCCATATTAATCACTACACGGTAATCGGGGTTTTTTACTATGGTTAACAACTGTCGTGGAATCAAGTGTCAAGAATATTAAACCGTCATGTTATCGATAATTTTATTGTCCTGAAAAATATATTGAATATATGTGACCAATACCAAGAATAGGACAGTTGCACAATGCTTCAAGACATCCAAATTCATTCTTACATCCTCCAAACTCCTAAAAATAATATAAAGAAAGTATGTTAGCATTTTTATAAATATTATATTTTAAATATCACGTCTAGAAATTAATTTCATAAATTTTTTACCTATGTTTTTGCTGGCCAAGACCAAAGTAAGCTGCCAATGATGCCATCTATAGAAATGGGGCAAAAGACAATGGCATATTTATCCCATTAAAATTTATTATACTAATATAATAAAAGACACATTTGTCGAAAAAAAAAAGTGGGATTCTAATAGTAAGATATCCAATGAAACCATCGCTCGAATTGAGATCTTATTCTTCATATTCATTTTAATACTATTATATATTGTACAGTCGAGCTTTAACGAACAAAGATATTTGAGGTTTTGATTCACTAACCTTCATATTTCCAGCTCTTTTACCAAATTTCTCGGTCAATACTCCCAATGAATCAATGATCCCAATAGGGACTGGTGCAGGCCTACCAATCTCAGCAAAGGCCTCCCTAATACGAACACAATCAAATCTTTGAATGTTATGACCTGCCCAAATTCTACCATTCAAAATGCTGAAAATCTTGTCCGAAACTTCCTCAAAATACGGCGCATTGGCAACTGCGTCACGTGTTATTCCATCGCATCGGGCTGACCTTGATGCGACAGCAGATAAGTCCCGGGGCCTAATTAGCGTGCAATAGCTCTCGAGCTCCACGAGTTTCCGAGGACAAACAATGATCGCACCGAACTCCAATACCCTGAACTTCTGTCCAGTTCTGTTCGGTACTGTAGTTTCTAAATCAAAAAACACGATCTCCACGACTCTTTCACTATACAAACTTGAATTCAAACTCGCCATTTCTGTTCAAATTCTGTCTTTGTTTCGTAATTCCAGATTATTGCATACGATTCGTATGTATGTATACATGGTGGTATATATAAATAGAGGAAGAGATGAATGCATGGGAAGAACAAGAATATTCTTGTACAATTTCTTCCACTACAAGTTAAATTTAGTTTAGCCGTTTAGACAAAGGCGTCCTTAGCTTCTTGATTATGTCCTAGGTCAAAGAAATCCCAGGTAGACAGACAACCATTTGATGTTGGAATAATAGCAAATTTGGTTTCTGTCTCAAGTTGCCAAGTTTCTTTTTTTTCCTCAAAAGTTAAAAATTATTCTATTCTCTGTTCATCTGTCTTACGTTAAGGAATACCATAACTAACAAAGTGGGGCACGCATGCAAAGTTGGCAATATTGCACACGTTAACTCGTTTTGACTTTGAATATGGACGCTATGTTTCTTCTTAATTTGGGCAACCTTAATTTTGCGACTACGTGATAAATATATTTTAAAATTTTATTGGATTTACACACCTCCTTCAAATGAATTTTTAAAAAAGATTCTGTATTAATTAATAAACAAATTTGAAGGTTGTAATTCTATAACAACCTTTCATCAATATAAAAATAAATTTGATATAATAATCAAATATTAAAATTTTCATTTTTATTCTTCAACTCATTCTTCAACTACACATTCTTAAATAAAATAATATTTTTATCACATCAATAACTTTTCCTTCCTTTTGAACCACACTTTTCATCAATTTATTATGAAAAAAAACTCCTTGAACAGAAATAACCTACAGAAGTCCACCAGAAATTCAAAATGTGATTGTGACGTGGCTTTTCTCAAAAGCTGAAAAGGGCAACAAAGAAAAAGACAAAATAACTTGTGTAAAGGTGAAATGAGAAAGAAGACCCGGTAAAACATTTCCTCCCACCACTCAATAAATTCCTCAGATTTTTTGTTGCTCTCTCCTCGCCGCTGAAGTGAAGAAGACCCCGATAAAACTCATTTCCTCCCCTATCACATTTCCATTTCTTCTTTTTGTAGCATGATTAGAGTTCAAATTTAGCTTGCAGTTCATTTAGGCATTTGGTTTGCTATAAATCTGGTTACTTGTGAATGGCAGATCAGCTCATTTGGTTTGTTGGATTAATTTGTTGGAGTTTTTCTTTAACTCTTTTTGTTGGTTGGGAATTGGGATGCTAAAATTTAATGGCAGATCAGCTCATTACAGGAAGGTTGATCAGCTAACAAATTGAGTTTGTTAGCCCCCAATAGACTTGCCTCATCACAGGAAGATTGATTACCGATTATCAGAACCAGAATTCAAATTGTTTATCAATCTGTCCATTGAAAACATATTAGGAGTTGAATAGGAGATGAAATGCAACTTCCGAAATTATAATCACCATGCCATTTTTATTTATATAAGAATCCAAGAACAATGAAATTTAGAACTGAAATATACTCCTGTTAACTTTGCTTCTGTCTTAAATCGGTTATGTAGTCTCTACTGCTGCTGAGAAATTATTTTAAAGAAGTGCTTAAGTTGCTACTTAGTAGTTCTTGCTGAGAGTTGAGTTCATTTTCCATTTGTGAAAGTTTAAAATTGGGAAATAGAGAAGGTGAAAAGAAAGTGTAATAACACAATCAATACTGCAAGAATCCAATCTCATATTACTCATTAACATCTACAAAAGTGCAATAACAACATCTTCTACCGGTCCTAACAACATCTAAAGACCAGAGATGATGATGACGGCGCCGGAGAACACAACAGATTATGCGATTTTTGCACTATAAAATACGACAACAGTAAATACGTTGTTTGATGGATTGACGAGAAAGTGGAAGGGAGGGTTTCTTCAAGTGTTCTGATTGTGAACATATTTTTCTTCTTTTTAAAAAAAATATATATATATTTCTTGCCAGCTCATCTGTTGGACTTCTGTCGAGGTTAATCTGTACGTCTAGCAGAACCGATTTATTATTCCATAATATATTCTTCCAAAATAATGTGGTTCAAACACACCCTAAATGAATGACATCATGTCCCACACTTCGACCAGAAATATATTTATTTTTTAAAATATAACTAAAAAATCCAGTCAATACATTTACATCATCTGAGTCCTAGTTAAAATTAAACGAGATTTGTTTGTTTTCAGTTAAATTGGGATGGAGGAAGAGGAAAAAACTCGAAAATTTTACAGTATTTTTTTTTGGAAAAATCAATCTGATTTTCTTCCCTCTTTGGGAAAGTAAAGGAAGATGTGAACAAATTGATAAAACGGAGAAATCCCAGCGAATGGAAAGAAAAAAAATATAGATAAATTTCACATTCAATTTACATCGAAAAGCTCTAAAAATAGCTCATTTTATGGAGATTCTTCTGTGAAATATTAATGAAAATCAAGACCATTCAAAATTCTTATAAACTCGAGCACAACCCAATATATATTTGAACTCCCTTTACTTGTAGAAAGTGCGTATTAGATATGCCGATTATGTATGGCCAGAGCAAGATATTCCACTCGAGTCTCGAACCAGCACGGCTGGTCCGGTTTGGAAAATATTGTTCAGTAATCATTGACAAGAACCAGAACATGAACATAGATGCATGCAAGGAAAATAAAAACATCTTCACTCAATGTTGTTAAATCATTCAATAAAAATAAAATAAAATGTAAAAGTGAAATTTTTTTAAGTGATAACCTACTTTCGGATTATTTTCAGTAGTTTACTGAAATGAACGGAAAAACTTATTGTAGACAACAAATATACCAACTGCAAGTCTAGTTGTGGAGTCGTAATTACAATAGAAATACAAATTGTCTCTTGAACCAATTTTGGAACCTTAAATGTTAAGGCCTTACCAGCTTTAAACAGGAACTGCTGGCCTGACGGAGATTAAAGCTTTCTTTATTCTGTCAAGTGCATCCTTCAGAGTGGGAAGGGATGCTGCATATGATATGCGAATGCAGCTGTCTTCGCCAAAAGCATCCCCCGGGACAAGAGCAACCTGCAAACAAAAGATAATTATTATAACAATTGATATTGATGAGTTTTTTCAATGCCATGCAAATCAGAATCATTATTTTTGGATCTAGTAATTCTAAAGCTATATGATATCGTAAACGTGATTTCTTGCTAACTTTTTCCCATAATGATCTCAAACCCCTTAAAAACCGCAGCAAAAGTAGCAATTGTAGAAGTTACATGGTTTTCTAGCTTGCTTTGAGTTCTGATTCTATGGGCCAATTTGGTAGGGCCAAAAGTTACTTTTGAACCTATTTGGATAATTTTCTGGAAATGCTTTGTCTGATTGGAATAACTTCTAGAGGANTTTATTTTTTAAAATATAACTAAAAAATCCAGTCAATACATTTACATCATCTGAGTCCTAGTTAAAATTAAACGAGATTTGTTTGTTTTCAGTTAAATTGGGATGGAGGAAGAGGAAAAAACTCGAAAATTTTACAGTATTTTTTTTTGGAAAAATCAATCTGATTTTCTTCCCTCTTTGGGAAAGTAAAGGAAGATGTGAACAAATTGATAAAACGGAGAAATCCCAGCGAATGGAAAGAAAAAAAATATAGATAAATTTCACATTCAATTTACATCGAAAAGCTCTAAAAATAGCTCATTTTATGGAGATTCTTCTGTGAAATATTAATGAAAATCAAGACCATTCAAAATTCTTATAAACTCGAGCACAACCCAATATATATTTGAACTCCCTTTACTTGTAGAAAGTGCGTATTAGATATGCCGATTATGTATGGCCAGAGCAAGATATTCCACTCGAACCAACACGGCTGGTCCGGTTTGGAAAATATTGTTCAGTAATCATTGACAAGAACCAGAACATGAACATAGATGCATGCAAGGAAAATAAAAACATCTTCACTCAATGTTGTTAAATCATTCAATAAAAATAAAATAAAATGTAAAAGTGAAATTTTTTTAAGTGATAACCTACTTTCGGATTATTTTCAGTACTGAAATGAACGGAAAAACTTATTGTAGACAACAAATATACCAACTGCAAGTCTAGTTGTGGAGTCGTAATTACAATAGAAATACAAATTGTCTCTTGAACCAATTTTGGAACCTTAAATGTTAAGGCCTTACCAGCTTTAAACAGGAACTGCTGGCCTGACGGAGATTAAAGCTTTCTTTATTCTGTCAAGTGCATCCTTCAGAGTGGGAAGGGATGCTGCATATGATATGCGAATGCAGCTGTCTTCGCCAAAAGCATCCCCCGGGACAAGAGCAACCTGCAAACAAAAGATAATTATTATAACAATTGATATTGATGAGTTTTTTCAATGCCATGCAAATCAGAATCATTATTTTTGGATCTAGTATTCTAAAGCTATATGATATCGTAAACGTGATTTCTTGCTAACTTTTTCCCATAATGATCTCAAACCCCTTAAAAACCGCAGCAAAAGTAGCAATTGTAGAAGTTACATGGTTTTCTAGCTTGCTTTGAGTTCTGATTCTATGGGCCAATTTGGTAGGGCCAAAAGTTACTTTTGAACCTATTTGGATAATTTTCTGGAAATGCTTTGTCTGATTGGAATAACTTCTAGAGGAAACTGGTTGAAATGGGCTTCCTCAACAAACAATTCAAAAGACCTCAATTTTTTTAGAACAAGACCAAGTTAAATAGCAATGATTCAAAGCACTTCTTTTACACTATTTCGAAAACCCAAGGACTCGATCTTATGGAGCTAAAGCAAAAGCTATTCCGAACCGTCCCTATAACAAGTAACTATACGGAGACTTCAAAATACTTGGCCTCTTGCACATCACATGAAGTTTTTAGATTAAGGTGTTTGAATTTCTTTTTTCAACTGGGAACGTGCACAATGAGTCGAAGATCTTACTTGAGCCTTGTCAAGCAAATATCGGCACAGGGACTCTGAACCATTAATGGCACCAAAACCATCTATCTCCACTCCAAAGTAAGAGCTGAAATCAAGGAAGAGGTAAAAAGCTCCCTGCAAGGGTTCAACAGAAGTGTAATAAGGCAAAGATAGAAAACAATTACTTTCCACTACCAAAATTAGATGTCTTTTTATCCATTATCCATGAAGTCCTAGCAAGAATGGTAGGCAAAACAGAATTGAAATGTTACCTGAGGCTCCGAGATTTTAACTCCCTCCATTTCTCCAAAGCTTTTAACCAGAAAATCTCTCCGCTCACGGAATGCCTTGACCATAACTGAAACTGCCTCTCCACCAGCATATCCCATTCCTAAAGCTGCGACTCCTGCTTTTTGAGATATACTGCCGGCACCTGAAGTGGACTGAGAAAACCAAGCACCCGAACCTTATTATATTTGTGGGTATCCAGAAAAAAAAAATGGTATATACACGTTCGACAATGGATATGATGCTCTAAACACTACTGATTCTAAATCAAATTATTATAATAATGCATTGGAATACATAGTCCTAATTTATGGAAGGTCAAAGATATCAAATCCAATTCTGCTTCTGAAAAAGGCCTTCTATTATTTCAAACTCACTTTTAAACAGTTTCCTCCATATAATTAGAAGAAATTTATACCTAGCTACAGCAATTTTAAAATGATGGTGGTTCGTGAGCACTATAAATCCATAGGAGACTGAATCATTATATTGACTACTGTTATGTGTTTGGTCAACCTTTTTCCATTGCCCGGAAGGTGTTGGAGCTCTTGGGATCATGTGGAAGGCAGTGATACCAATTTTGATTTGGCTTATATCTCACTAAGCTAGGTCAACTCTTAATCGAATTGCAGCTTAGTATGTATAAAGTAACCATAAATATTTACTGAATCACACATCAAATTTGTAAATTTGAAATAGATTTTATATTGCCAAAACCCATCATTTTAAAAGAAGGAAAATTTTGAGTGGGCTCCTTAACCTTTCAATTAGTGTGGTTTTGGGTACCCAACATATCTAAATACTAGAATTTAGGTCACCGCGTGATGGAAACCATCAACGTGGAAGTTAAAACCGCATGCAACTTTCACGTGACTTAAAGCTAGAGAGCAAAATCGTGAAACCACTTAACGTCAAACTTTAAGTCGTGAAATTCATGTGGAGTTTAATGTCCACACCGACAATGTCCATCATTAGGGATCTATATTCATATATTTACATTGGTTGGAGACCAAATACAATGCTACCTTAAAGGTTTGGGAGTGTAGGCCTGATTTTAAACTTCATGTAAGAGGGTAAATTTGAATCAAATTCAGATAATTAACTTTAGGGTGATATTTAAGATTAAGTGTTTTGTTGAACCTCTCTCAGAAACTTTAGCAACTTCAAACTCAATAATTTAACACAATAACTAAGAATCCATGCAATAACGTAAAATGAAAAACGGAAATATACANTGCAGGTGACAAGGGTTGGTTCAAAATCATCTGTTTCTTTTTCATTTTTTTCCGTACAAGTAACAAACAACTAACTATAGACTTTCAACATCATTCTCAATGATTTTTTTTTTTTTTGATAACCGTGGATGTCTGGGCCAGCTTGCGCGCACTTCGATTAATTCCACAGGGCCCTGAAATTTACGGCCGGGTACTCACCTCAATGGCCGTGAGGAGACTCGAACTGGTGACCATTGGGGAGCAAACCCAAAGTCTGACCAATTGAGCAACTCCTCAGGGTTAAAAATAATTTTAAATGTCGTTACAAACATTTTTTTACTAGAAAAATATTGAAATCTATGTATTTGTGCATTGAGGGATTAATTAAAATGTAAAAGTAACAAGGCACTTCACATACCGAAAACATTCTAATTAAAAGATAGTTTAGTTTAGCTGTATAAAAATAGTGGACCATGTTTAACAAATTTGTTTACCTACCTGACTTTGAATCTTCCCACATGCAGCCACGAAGTGTTTGGGACCAGCAAGATATCCAAGTCTCCAACCAGTCATGGCAAATGCCTGTGGAAGTCACATAATTGTGATACCCGATGGTTAACGATGTTGACCACAATTCCATTTGAAGACTGAAAAGAAGAGAAAGCAATACCAATTATTGGCATGGACTCTTTCAAGTGGTTAAGTGCATTTACCTTTGAAAAGCCATTTACAGTTAGAGTTCGATCCCACATGCCGGGTAAAGATGCAAAGCTCGTGTGAGTTGCTGGAGCATAAATAATGTGTTCATAAATTTCATCAGAGAGCACCTAAAAAAGGAGCTCAAAATAAGTTAACTCTAGAAAATAGAGGTACTTTAACCACGCAAAAAGGCGTATCACTTGGCATCAAATATATAGATTTAGTGAATCCTACCAGAAGCCTGGGGTGCCTTGCTACAATCTGAGCTATCTCTTCAAGCAATTCACGTGGATAAACAGACCCTGTTGGGTTGGATGGAGAGCAAAGAATCAACAGCCTTGACTTCTCACTGAGTTTTGATTCAAGAAGCTTTGGATCTAAAAGAAAATTTTCAGATATGGGGGTATTAAGAATCACAGGGTTTGCATCAGCCAGCCTCGCCATTTCAGGGTAGCTCACCCAATATGGAGCTGGAATTAGAACCTGTACAAGTGGAGATGCTAGTAGTAAGCTGGCGATCTTTGAAGGTAATATTCATTTAAGGTTGTAGTTAATATGCAGTTACCATCACAAGCACTAATTAACATCTCTATGAACTAGCTTCGCATGATATCATGAAAATGAATGCCTACTTTAGGTAAGTATTTCATCCGCACTTCTTCATCTCATTAGCTTAATGGAGATAGAGGCAAGGTAGGAGAGAATGAAAAAGAGAGCATGCTAGCAAGGCTAAAATGAAAATGTGTACGTGTGTGAGAGAGAGAGAGACAGAGACAGAGAGAGAACAGAAGGATATAATCATGAGAAAACTAAGAACTCGTTACAAGTCTAGAAAAGTACTTTCTCGGTGAACTGCTATCTGTATGGTTCTTCTGCAATTGTATTTCACATGATCCAAATAGAGTTTGTTGAGAACCCAACTCGTACACCATAGAGGGTGCCAACATTAGGTCCTATAGAATATTATTTGCCATTTATATTGGAATAGCCATTGTGGGAAAATTTTTAAACATATAATCAGTGGGTGTCACATCCATAAGTAGTTCAACAATAAGATGAGATTCAACGTAGTAAGTCAATTAGGAAACAATGCGACTATTTCTTTCATTGGCAACAGAATGACTTGTCATTGCTTATACGCATGGAAAAATGATAGATCATCATAAGTAGATGAATGGCTTGATAATGTGGCTTGAAACAGGGATCATATGCAGGGGTTAATTGATTTACCTTATTATTTCTAATGCTCTATACTTGATGGTTTTAGTTAGGGAAAAGTAAGTAATTTTATTTAGCTTAAGCTTTATTAAACCACCAAGTACAGCTCCAGTTTTATCGTGATTTTTTTGAATAAAAAATTGAACTATGTTTTTTCCAAATTCTCTCAATCCGACTATTGTATTCTTCGAAATCAACTAACTTAAAAATGAATGTAATCATTGGCATTCACATAGAATAAACGAGGTTCTAATGTCAATCAATTCTCAGTATTCCATTGAAATCTACGAGGTTCGATGTTGTGTTCTTTCAATTTTTCGCAGTTCTCGCTGCATGACTTGATTATCTTACTCCCATCTACAGGACACATTTTTGATTAACTCCCAACTTTTGAGCAACTCTAAGCCAACCCAAGAAACTTGATGCATGGGTACTAATGCAACAAGGAAACAACTAAACTTCCACTCAAAGCGAATGACTAAGAATAAGTAGAATTTGAGTTTATCTAAATTATTATAGTAGTTTTATTTGATAGGAGTTTGATATTCACAATGTTATTTTTCATTTCAAATTTGTTTAGATAAAAAGTTATTTAGTTTCAATTTCCTTTCTTTATATAAAGGGACTTAGGGTAATGTTTACAGATCCACCTGAGCATATGAATAAAAATATTCCTCTTGCTTTCAATTCTCTCTTTGATCCATTTTTTCTAATTCTTTTTCTTTATCAAATTACTATGCTCCTGCATCAGGCACAGTTAGAGAGACCATAATTCTAGCATGCAGCTAGTTGGAAAAGCCTTCAAACCAAGGAGGGCGATTGGGGGAGCTGGTGTTGCAACTACCCACCAAAAATTTGGTATACTCTGTTTTTCACCTTATAAAATTCAATCCTTAATAAAATACAAGAAAAGTGATTTCTTACTCCCTGCCACACCCAAAAAACATAAAATGAAAACTCAAGAAGTTCAGAATAATATAAAGGTCCCCCAAATACATCCCTTACACATGTTTTACCCAGCAAGTCCAACTTCCACATCTACTACTACTTCAAGTTGCACCTAGACTTGTCAACTTGTGAAAAGTGATGTTGATTCAATTCTCCTACTTCCATTTCTCAATAATATTCTGATATACCGTTCTTGCTGAAAAGCTGAAATAATTAAACTTCCAAAATAGCCAGGAGAGAATAAAAAGAGAGAGAAATGTTTAGAAATTTTATGTTTACCTCATCCCCTGGGGAACAAACTGCAAGAACTGCCTGAAGAATACTCTGCTTTGCACCATTGCTCACCAAAATCTGATCAGGTGTGTAAGATATTCCATTCTCCTCTGCCATAAGAGAAAATTAATAGAAGAAAAGAAAGAAAGCAAAAAACGTTGTGTACTTGGTGATAAAGTACCTTTCAGCTTGTGGCAAATAGCTGAACGGAGTTCTAAAGTACCCGCATTAGGAGTATACCTTGTATATCCTTCCTGAATTGCAGCAATTCCTGCCTAAAGTTCAAGAAGATCAATATAGAAGTAGATAGAGCAATGCATATTAATTCTGCTGATTAAGAGAAAGAAAGATTAACGCTATTTTCAAAATCACCTCAGCTATTACTGCTGGAGTATCAAAATCCGGTTCACCAGCTGCTAATCGAATAACAGGCACACCAGCTTGTGCAAGTGCAGTTGCCTGATCAGTTATAGCTACTGTCTTTGACGGCTTCACTGAATTTACTCTAGGGCTCAAAGAGATATCAACCCCCATTGTGCCTGAACTGCTTTCTGTCCTAACAGCTGCACTAATTCTTTGGGAATGTAGATGTCTAGTCGTTGACTGTGAAGATCTATCCAGATATATAGATAAAAATAGATTTACAACTGCATCTTCTAGCACTAAATAGACCAAGAAAAGTCTGTTTAACGTCAAGTGACCATTAACGTTGGAGTTGCTTGCTAAATGGGATAATTAGGTCATACAGCCATGTCTAGTTGATATAGGCTCATAACCAGAGCCGAATCTCAGAATTGGATTTCCTATTCAAACTTTTAATATTCTACAACAGAATCATTGCCATTCTAATTAGTCTAAGCACCAAAATAGTAACAAAAATGAATTTTCACCTCGTCATTATAGTTGATTTTGGCTCTTTTAATATAATTAATTATATGAATCCTATTATATTTGATAAACAATCATATATATTAATTAAATTTCACTAAATGGACACTAAAAACACAATCAACCCAATAAAAATCTTAGGAAAACTATCAAGAAAAACAATCATTTTATACATGGAAACTTCACTACTCTACAAGACATATCTCGTCTGATTCACTAACTGCAATCCAGTCGTCAAGCCCAACAAAATTCTTGAAAAAACTAAGCAAGAAATTCAATTACTTAATAAAAAGAAACAAAAATGAGCCAAAAAAGAACCTTACTTGAGTGAGAAGTTGCTTAATTGAGAAGAGAAAGAGATAGAATGAGGAATTTGTGAATCTGAAATGGGTTTAAGCTGAGGATTTTTAGAAGCAATTCTTGATGAGGCCTGCAAAGAATGAGGAGCAGTAGCAGCCATTTTAGAAGAGTTTCGTGGAGTTTGAATCTTAGAATCTCGAAAATGGAATCCAACAGGCAAAAAGAATAAAAATTTATTACGAAACGGATGGGTAGGTGGGTTGGTGGGAAGGAGTTGTAGGTCAATGGTAGGGAGGAGGGAAGGTGAACGAATCCAACAAAACGGAAATGGTTGGTGGTAGGAATAGCAACCGGAAGGGGGCGGCGTGGGGCAGGACAGGACAAATTGTCCTTTAATTAATATAGTTTTTAATAATGTTAATTTCACAAATGGTCACTGAAGTTATCTAAAAATTTCAAAACGATCACTGAAGTTCTAAAGTTTCGGAAACAGTCACTGAAGTTTGAAATTTCTTTCACAAACGATCACTGAATTTTCAGATTTTTTGGCCAAGTTTGAGGCAATTTTTTGGCAACTTCTGACCACCAAAACCGTCGATTTCGGATACCGTTGGAAAGCTCAC
>CAIGRF010179365.1:0-10612 GCA_903798235.1 Fraxinus ornus
CTAGTATCATACAAGGCGTAGATCCGGAAATTTCAGATACAATCGTCACCGTTAAAAAGAAAAGGCAACAGTTAAATTATAATAAACACGCAATTATAATGCATTACAAGAATACAGAGAACAGTAACAGGTAATCTTCCATGAAAACTTCTATCTCTAAATATGGGAAAATATTTTTCTCTACCTTTCCTTCCAGATCACTAGATTTCTTCCTCTGATCGTCTTTCAATTGTGTAATTATTTTAAGTTTTTAATCAATTATCAATTTTTATTCTTATTTCAGTTTTTTCTTTTTGTTTTACTGTTATTCTCGGGGTTCTAATATTTTAATATGAAAATATTTATACGTGTAATGCCTGCATTTATCTTTTGAAGACATAATCTTGGTTGGTTTTTGTTGGGTTGTAGGTTGTCTGACCATTGATCACTTTTTAAATTTTTAATGAATTTCTGAAGATTAGGGTTTCACTCCTTTTTTTGTTTATTTTTTGCAGGAGTTACTAGTAATTTATTGGAATTTATCGCTGGTAATTATTAAAGGTGGAAGCGTGGGAAAGCCTGGAACTTTTTGATGATAAAAAGGTGAATTCGTCTTTGTGTTTCTTTTTTTTTTTTTGTGTTTTTATTAATGATTGATTTGGGCATCATAATCATCAATTGCACGGTTTTCCACTGTGAAATTATTGGGGGAAAAGAATTTATTGTTATTTGGGTATGTAGGGTTTATTTACTTCCTTATTTGATTGCTGGAAAAGAAAAATACTAAACTTGAGTTATAATATTCATTTTTTCTTTTCCCCTCCTATGAAAACTTGAATTCCTTCTGGTATGTATAACCGGTAAACAATTTGCTGCGTGCTATTAAAATCTGCACTTTTACTTGACGTAATCTATCAGAGAGATATAATCTAATGTTGGAAATTCCTAAAATTTCCATTTTACTTGGTTTGATTGAAGTGTTCTCGAATCATTTAAGCTGTTTTCCGTTTGGGTACATTTCAGAAAGATTGAATTGGTTGAAATGTGTATATATACAGAGTCATGATTATATGATTCTGTCGGCCACGAAGGTTATTAGGTCGACCAGTATCAATTTTGCAAGACACTTGTTTTTGCAAGACATTTGTTTTGATGTCCTGCTTCTAGATTATTGGAAATTATCGATATAGTTACTCTATATCGATAAGTTGTTTAATTGTTCAAGAGTATTCTTGTAACTTCACTAGTGAGCAAAGGCGTGTAGACAAAAATGTTGTAATTTTATTTTTACATTGATGAGCTTTAATTTCACTTAATAATTCCGTGTTTTACCTGTTCTGTCGTATTATTGTGTTGCTGCAAGTTTTGGACACCTTTTAAAATTTGCAATTTTATTTGTTTCATGGATCTCTAATTTCTAGTCAACTATTATAAAGATATTGCATAATTTTATACTCGCAATTCACCAGTTATTCCAAGTGAATAATATTATTTTTCTAAGAAGTGAACACTCATAAGATTATGAACTCATGGAGTTCTCCTGAAGTGAAGGACTCATCTCATGGTTTCAGTTTGCTTTACCTTATACCATGTGTCTGTTGATTGCAATGGTGAGTCGGAATCAGATAATCTCTATGCTGTATCATAATGAGCCGAAGTAAGATTGTGTTTTAACGTTTCGCTGGAGGACTGTGTTGATAAATCATATTATGAACTGACCCACTGACTTCTCTATGCCATGTTCAGTGAGTTCAATTGAAATTTATCTTTTGTTCGTATGACAGTTTTAGTCTGGGTTCAATTATTAATTATATATATTTTCATCTGATACAGGCATCCCGTACAACATGCATCAGAACACACAGTTCAGAAGTCATATGATTGATTTGCAAACAAATCAGCAAGGTCCCAGTCATCTACATCCTGATCCTTGTGTCTTTTATGGGACTGCATCAAACTTTCTCCAGCCTAATATTCATTCCATAGTTCCTGCTCCAGGGAACCCTTGTAATTTTAATTATCAACATATACCAGACCATCATGACGGTGCTTTATTCTATGGGGTGACACAGTACAATGCTGTCCACCAGCAGCCTCTGGCCTCCAATCTTGATTTAACTGTTGCCGCACCATCAGGTCATTATAATCCACATGTGGCACCCCCATCTGGTTTTAGGCATTTCCCTGTTCCGGTAAATCATGGGGTGCATGATCAGTTGTCACTCTCAAGCACTCACAGAACTGTTGGTATTCCTACAGAGAACTACAGAAGAATCATTCCTTACGCAGATGAAGTCGGAGGCTCATTTAAGAGAAAGAATGCTGAAGGTTTTCCTGGAAATTACTATTATCATAATGCTTTAGTGGGCCTTAGTTCTTTTGTTTCCCCTGTGACTTCAAGGCCGACTGAGTCCGTTCCTGCTTCTTTTTTGCCACCTGAGTATGCCGGTGATGACCCTACATCAACGGTTGAAAGTGGATCTCATAGAAGTTTGAGTAATAGACCTGAATCTGCTCTGGCACATAACCCTAATCATTTTCAAGGAAATCACGTCGCTCAATCAGTGCAGTTTCTCTGCAATCCTTGGTTGAACATGCATTTTAACTGTGGTGAAAACGGCACTTGTTGGAACCAGGCTCTCAATTCACCCTATGTACACGGTAAATGTGCATTTTTTATTTTTATAAATTATTCTGGGCTTTTGTTGCCATCATTTGTTTTTGAATTTCTGGTTTCTGTTCTGATGATTTTCTCTTTGCGATTCCCCATCTCCTTCTCTAATCCTTGGCATCTCAGCAAATGTGAACGGACCTTATGTTGAAGCTGGGAATATTGGCGTACAAGGTTATCAAATGACGGCCATTAACAGAAGTTCTAGCGGTTTTCTTCATTCTCCCATTGCTCAGAGCCAACCCCATCTTCATCATCCACCTCCACCTATGCAAGGGGTCGGAAGATATAATTATAACTTTCCATCTCAAGTGGCTACATCTTCAAGTAGAACATCGACAATCAGTTCTTCAAATAGCAGCGTCAATGCTCTCCAAGGTATTGCAGATGCTGGGCCTACATTTGTAGCACCTGTTTTGCAAACAGGCTTTCGGTTGTACGAACCTCATAGAAGGGAACTCTTACTAGATTCAAATGCAAGGCTCCCCAACCTTCCTCACTTTAGGTTTCTGCCAGAAGATGTAATGTTTTCATTGTTAATTTAATTTTAGCGTTTGCCTGTATGAAGTTCTGTTTCATTTAAATACCTTTTAGCTTTGTCATAACTGGCTAATTTGGTTGATGACTATGTTTTACATTGATGCGTTTGATGAACAAAAGACTTACAGTAATTTTTCTTTTTGTTTGTAATGGACGGACATTTTTAGGGAGTTGCCATGCTAGAGATTCCTGGCTATAATGAAGCAGGAGATTCTATAGATCAGCACTGGGATATGCGTCTGGATATAGATCACATGTCGTACGAGGTAACTGAGGAGGTTATATTGATCTGATGTGATTTATTTGTAAGATTTTAGAGCAGCTTTTGAAAATGGTTTTCCTCAGCTGTGCGACCATGTGATGTATGGTTGTATGAGGGTAAAGACACTCTTTAAGTTACTGAATTTTTATAGCGTCGTTTCACTTTTATCACCAGTTTTCTTTTTATCTTTTTGTTCTAAATTAATCATTGAACAATTTATGCATTCCTTCTACCTGTCGCTTGTATGATAGAATAATGACTGGGCGTAAATAGTCCATTAATGCATTAATGTTGTTTAAATTGGCAAAAATGCTTCTTTCTAAAAAAATAAATGCATTTCTGAAGCACAGATTAGTAAAATATAAGCATCTTGGCAATTTGGAGAATGAAACCAATGCATTAGTGGATCTTTTAAGCTGCATCATCAGGGATGTCATACAAGTTGGCAAATCCCGTTACTTTTGCTAGATAGCGTGCTGAAACCAAGGCAAAAACAAAATTCATTGACGAATTTGGACCAAAAAAAGCTTGATGACCAAAGTTACATAACAAATAAGTTTGGTGACAAACAATATTTTTAACCCTCGTGTGACCTGTGACAATTCTTTTAAACTTATGTTTTCTTTGACAGGAGCTTCTTGCACTAGGGGATCAGATTGGTAGTGTTGGCACTGGATTGTCTGAAGTAGCCATTCAAAATAATTTGAGAACAAGAACTTTCACTTCATTGGCAGCTTGTTCGAATATTGAAGAGGCAGCATGCGTGGATCAGAAAGTCAATTTATGTGTCATATGCCAGGTATTATTTTATTTTATGAGATGGAACTAAAATGATGTTAGATCATGTTTATTGTTTAGTTAGTGTCAATAATCTGTCATTATGGAACTAATCTTGGGATAAATTAAAAGTGGTACAAGTGTAACGATATATTGTTTGATACATAAATTGCAGATGTTTCAATCTCTTCTATTTGACATATCCTCCCTCTCCCTCTATCGCCCACCCTATACAACACGATGAAAGCTGGAGGTTTACAGATTTTTTTATTTTTTATTTTTTGTTTTTTTTATAAAAACTATAATTAAGGGTTTGTTTTGAGTCCCTTTTTTTGGGAGAATAGATTTTGTAATAGTAGTCTTTTTTTTTGGAGAATGTGTTTTTAAAAAGTAAGGAAATTTTTTTAGTTTACGAGTAAAATTATTCTATTGGGAGAACGTGTAATTGAAAATGAGTTTGGGGAAAAGTGAGTTTTTAAAAAATGGGGCTCAACCAGGGGCTAAGTCACCCAACTTACATTGTTTTTTCACTTGGGTCACCAATTTTTATTTTGTTTTATCTAGTCATTTAACTTTTGTTTTTGTTTCAGTTTTAAGGCATTTTGACCTCTTGAATTAACACTAATGTGTCATGATTAAGAAAAACGATGACGTGGTATGAAAAATTTGTTAGTCCATTATTTTTATCATCTAGTTTGGCATAAATGTTTATTGTTGGACAAGTTGCTATTTCCAAATGGACTTTTATAAAGTAAAAAAGAAAGAGAGCAAGATTTGTTCAACAAGATGCGGTTTTGCCTAATTCGACGATATAAATGAAGCACCAACAATTTTTTATGCCACATCAGCATTTCACATTTCCGTTAATTCAGCTGGCAGAGGTGGAAACAGTGCTTAAATTGAAACAAAAGTTTTTGGCGACTAACTTGGAACAAAAAAAAGTCGATGGCCAAAGTGAAACAATGCTATAAGTTGAGTGATTAAAGTTGCTCTTGACCCGATTTTTATATGCTAAACAAAAAGTGCCTCTTTTGCTCACACTACCCTGGATAGCTGCTTCCGTTGTTACAATTGGATATTGTATGAAACAAACCTTTACATTGATGTTTGTTTGCTCAATCTTACTCTTATGTAGATTGATTATGAGGATCAAGAAAATATTGGAATCTTGGATTGTGGACACGAATGCCATGGAGATTGCATAAAGAAGTGGCTGCTCGTGAAAAATACTTGTCCCATATGCAAATCAACAGCATTGGTAATTGACAGGAAGGATATGTAAATAAAGGGTGCCATGGCAGTTGAAAGACCAGTTTTTAACAAATTGGGCCTTCTGTCATTTTACAAATATTCGTAGTACAAACTTTTTGGTTATGTATTTATGTAAATGCTTTCAGGCATAGAGTAGCAGTCAACGTGTCCTAAAACAGTTGCTAGCCTTTGTGTCCGTCTCTTGCAAAGTGTACAGATTTTCTCATTTGTTTGTTGAATTCCGCATAAAACCCTCTATTTACTTGTAGTTGATTTAATCTGCCGAATGCTCGAGGGATTTTGTGTTTTTCCCCCAAAGGTTTTCAATGTTGTTTGTGAAAAACTGATGCTACCTCAGATTGTATGCACAGGATTTCCGGAACAAGTCCAATTTAGTATTTCTAGCAGGCAGTTTCTTTTAGGGTCCATTTGATTGCAAATGTAGAAAATGGGTGGAAAACTAGAGAGGTGTGAATACTCTGTTGGGAATTAATTCCAATTTGGGGCTGTGTGTTTACTTAGGGTCCGTTTGATTGCAAATGTAGAAAATGGGTGGAAAGAAAATGAATTCAAGGGAAGTGAATTGCCTAGAAATTATTTTGCTGAGAATTGTAATTAATTGTGTTTGATTGATATAATTTTTCACTTGAAAAATGTTGGATCTCTTGGTATTCGTTTGACTTTGTTTTTCACAGAAATTGTCCATTAAAGGGAATTATTTTTTCACAATTGTGGATAGAATTTCTTTTCATTGTCAAAAAAATAAAAAGAAAATTAAAAATTAAAAAAGAAAAGAAAAAAGCTGGCTGGAAAACTAGTTCTCACCAAACAGTTGGGATCCACCAATTCAAGGAAATTGCACCCGTGTGAAGCAAATCAAGAAAAATAATTCCATGAAAAAGTTTTTGCATCAAACATGATAAAATGCAAAGTTGAAAAATGTTTTCCATTTTCCATGGAAAATCTTGGGCTAGCAAACAGGCCTTAGTTTCAAAATCCTGGACAAAAGTTCTTTAAGCATTCAAGATTACGAAGATAAAGTGCACCATTGATAAGTTGATGAAAGGATTAAGGAACTGAAAAATGCAACTTGTGCTATGATGCAATATGATTCAATATCTATCAGCACACTTGGGAATGTCTGATTGTAACAACTCATTCATCAATGATACGAAACATTGAAAATCACCATTTTGAAGAATTTTAGTCCAGAGATCATGCAAACTGCACTATAATACAACAGAAGATCAGAGTACACAAATGGAACAATACAGATTGAAAGAGAGAGAGAGAGAAAAGTACTGTAACAACATCTCTTAACTCCAAAACTGAGCTGCTCTAGCTCGAGGATAATCACTGCAAGTATAGTGACAACAAAAAGAACTAGCACCGTTGAACCGGTTCATAGATTCATGGATCTCAAGGAGAACGCAACGCCCACTGATCCATGCGTCTTGCGATTAGACTGAGCAACAACCAACCTTCTTCACTGCTGAAACGTCATCCTTGGTCCCAACGTCTATCGTTTGCCCTTTGGGTAGGGCAGCAGGGTCGTCTCCAATATCAAGTGCCTTCCGACTAACCACATGGTATATCTGGGTGAGTACTTCCGTAAAAGCATTCCCGACATTCAGAGACTCGAGTGCAGATGTCTCCATAAAGTATGTATTCTCTCTCTCGGCAAAAGCTTTACCATCCTCTGTGGAGACAGCACGTAGATGACGTAAATCAGCCTTGTTGCCCACAAGCATTATCACAATATTCTGGTCTGTGTGATCTCGGAGCTCTTTCAACCATCTTTCAACATTCTCAAATGTGACATGTCGAGTGACATCATAAACAAGCAAAGCACCAACTGCCCCCCGGTAGTATGCACTTGTGATTGCACGGTATCTTAAGACGAATGGAAAATTGAGAATTAAGAACTTAAACATGCGATATAAACAAACATCAGATATAAATGAGAGCGCATGTTCAGTTCTGCACACCTATTCTCAGAGTTAATTGTTTCATCGATCACTGAACTTATACTTACGTTACGTTTTACTCACTCAACTTTAAAATGCTTTCAACTGATCACTTAACTTATACCTCCGTCATGCTTTACTTACTAAACTCTAAAATACTCTCGAGTGGTCATTGAATTTTAACACATTGCACTTCATCACACTTAACATGTTTCATTAGTCACTGAACTTATACCTTTGTCACGATTTACTCATTGAACTTTCCGCGTGGTCACTAAACTTCATAATGTTTTCAAGTAAAGTTGATTTTACGTGAAATTCGACCTAAAAAAATAAAATAAATATCGACTACATAATGAGACTCTCAATTTAAGACGAGAATATTGATATTGGTAAATAAGATATAATTTCTCTAATCGTCAAAAGCTATGTTCAAGGGAAAAGAAGAATACTAGCTTCAAATTGACATAAATCTTAATTTAGATCATAATCTTCCTTTACGTCGAGAAAATAAATAAAGAAAATTATTTCTTTATTTAAATTGAGATTGTAGACCCCTCAAATCAAGAAAATAAAAAATTATATCTCAAACAGGCTATGTAATTTCGATTTAGATTCAATAATATTAATTAATACCAACAAAATATAATTTTTAGAGTTGTCACGAGGTATTTCATGTGGAAACAAGGGCATCGTTTTCGTGTAATGTATTTTATACTTCAAATTTTTCAATTTTTGAATAGTTGAATTCAATAAGTAAAGTTCAGTGATCAAAGCATTTTAAAATTTAGTGAGTAAAGCGTGACGGAAGTATAAGTTCAGTGAGTAACGAAACATTTAACTCCCTATTCTTGCCTCATATAATGAATTCACAACGAGAAAGATAGAGCAATTTGTTTGTAATTGAAAAAGCTTTCAAGGGCTACAAAACCACACACATTTATCCTGAATCACTCGACTTCAGTATTGCAGTTTCATCCTTGCTCTTGTGCAATGAAAACTGCAGAAAACGTAGACATATTCATTTGAGCCTCAAAACATAGTCCAACTATTAAAACCTCAGAGAAAATGCTTTACTTGCCACAACAATCTAACCATAGTCCTTAAGCCTGTCCCAAAACTTCCTTCTGATTACACAAAAAATTGAAGTTCATTCATAATCTCCCAAAATACAAAATATCCTCCATAGTTATTTATTTTTCTGTCTTCTACTTTCCCTTGTACCAAACATGGCCTAAAGTTTTCCTCATTAATTTGAACCCCACCACTAATAAACCCTAATTTCTCAATTTCTTTACAACAAGAGCAAAGAATTCGAATTCCAATAATTTCATAACAGACACAACAATAAAAATGTTTAATTTACAGAAAAAACTAAAAGTAAAATCAGCGAGCAATAAACTATAGTACCGTTCTTGGCCAGCGGTGTCCCAAATCTGGGCTTTAACAATCTTATCTTCTACACTAATGCTTCGGGTGGCGAATTCAACGCCGATAGTAGACTTTGACTCCAAACTGAACTCGTTGCGCGTGAATCTGGAAAGTAAATTCGATTTTCCAACACCAGAATCGCCAATCAAAACCACTTTGAACAAGTAATCGTAATCATCTTCCGCCCTATATCCTCCTGCCATCTCAATATACAAGTTTATATCTTTCTAATTATACATGAAGAAACCCAGTAACGCTAGTATGGGTTGAGAATTTATCAGAAAGAGAATTCAAGAAAATTGGGAAAAAGAGTTTATGGTTGAGCCAACTTTTACCAGCTGGTTTAAAAAGTGATTGAATGATGTAAAATCAGTTGGGAATACGATGAGTCAATTGTTTCATGAACTTTGGGTATGGTACTATATATTTCAAATTGTACCATATTACTTATCTAACTTTATTAAGTCGCACTCCGTTGCACATCGGACAACTTCCGTTTCTAGCACCTTCCTATGTGGAATCATGCTACACAAACAAACAAACTAAAAAAAGTTCAAAAATAAGGATGACATGTGTCGATAAATGATTGGACATTTAAAAAAAATTAAAAACACGACCTAATTATTATATGTCACGTTACCCTATCTCTCCACAATTATTATATGTCACGTCACCTTATCTCTCTATTCCTATCCTTAAGTATGTCCAATGAGCATTAATCAATATCAAGTGCCAACTCATTTAGAGGGTGTTTGGTAGAGATTAAAATCGGATTAAAATTGAAACACTAGTCGTTATTGTTGATTTTTATTAGACGAGTGACCCCAATAACGACTATATTTTCAATTGTAATTGAATTTTTAGTTTTCCCAAACAGGCTCTTAAAGTGCAAGAGCACGCCTTAGCCAATTGAAATCAAACCGTGAGCTCCTAAATTAAAGCGCCCAAAGCAATTTTACCCAACAAGGTAGTGGCAATGAGGATGTTCTGGAAGATATGGGTTTTATTGAGCGGGAAGTTCTATGGCAAACTGCTCAGCTTGAAGATGCTAAGGTTGATACAGAGGCAGACTTCAATGGTTCTGGTGAGAATTCACGATCGTCATAAATGAGTCCAACCAGAGATTGAATATCGTCTGACAGTTTCTTTATCCTTCACTTAGAAGGCGATTGGAGCTTTGAATACCAGTTTTTTGACCTTATAAATCTTTATTGTGATCTCTCTCAGCAACGACGGAATATAGATGGATCTTCAAGTTCGTGGCTGGAAGCCAGTCAAGAATCATGAGTCCGATTTATCTGATGGAACTGAAATGTGTGCCAGAAAGAATAACGACAAGCAGAAATCTTCAAGATATAACACAAATCAATCTCTAAGATGCATTTTGTTGTCTTCTTAGTATCATCGCAGAATGATGATCCATGGAACTAAAGAATAAAAAAATTGTAGCTCGTGCCCCGGGGCACATCCGAGATGGTAAAGACAGTGCAAGGCTGGACTTGCAAATCCCAGGGTGGGGGGTTCGAATCACGGAGGGAGCAGTCAAGTGTTGTAATACCCAAACCATGTGGTGGAGCAGCTTGGTGTTGTAAAATCCGACGCAGGAGGGCTCCCTTGGGGCGAGAAGTATAAAGCTTGCATGGACACTGATTTGATTGGCATAACTTGCGATTTATCTCCACTTGTGATGAGGCATCGGAGCAGGTGGTCCAAGATTAGTCAGGCGCAAGCCTG
>CAIGRF010179381.1:0-12501 GCA_903798235.1 Fraxinus ornus
TAACATAAAAGACATCATTTTGTTATAGATGTGTAAAATGAACCAACTTCTTGAGCTGCCTTTTAAGGCGGCCAAAAATTAAGGCATAGGATGAGTAACTTGATTACATTTTACACCACTAGCCATTAATAAGGAATTAAGAATGAGATATAGAGAATATACAATTTATTAAGAAGATTGGTTTGCAAGATGATTCGGATGCAACCACTTAAATCTCAAACTCCATGCGTGCGAAACATATAAAAATATCGAGCAGCTTACTGGAACTCATTATATCATCAACAGCCGATATTGAAAACAAAATTAAATTACAAAAATCTGCTCACAGAAGACAGTTGTGTGAACTATTAAAACTAACAAAAATTCAAAGGCCGAAAATCATTCATTTCCAGCTCTCAGATGATGCAAAAGATGCACCTAGGTGTTAGTGGCCCTAGTGTATATCTGCTGGCTAGAATGAGCTGACACCATTGTGATCAAACCTCCAGCCATCAGTTCTCTAATGGCCTTCCTAGCAAGTGATCCATTGATCTGTAAATAAATACATAATCAAATTCAGTATCGATACTAAGCCAAACATTATTATACCAGCATCCTATAAAATAAAAAGAGATAATCAAGTATGGCAAACGAAGATAACGTTGCAACCATCTAATGGTGATGGTCATAGAGTTGAGATAGCCCAACAACTCTTAGAACATGGCATCAAAGGACTATTTTCAGTTAACATTATAGAAACATTACATACAAATGACAAGTATTTTCAAAAACACAACCATTAACTTTGTTTTCAATAACATGAACCATATCAACCAACAATTCAGCATTCCATAGTCTAATTGTAAGAGTGAAACAAAATAAACATAATGACCAACATATTGCTATTTTTAGTCAGACGATAGCATCAATTGTTCTACCCATTAGATGAAAAAACTATTACTTGAAAAAATAGTATACTTCTGAATTAAAACTATTTGCATAAAATATACAGCTTTTATGCAGCCACCACAAAGAAGAATCCAGTCATAATTTAACATTCAAGCAAATAGTCAATATTTAAATTTATACAAAAAGGGAAAGTGATAAACCTCACACAAACTTACACCCCAGTTTTGAATGTTGAGGCAATATTGGAAGACTTAAAGCTGTATTATAAATATTAAATATAAAATCCATACGGAAAGTCTTCGGATTAGCACCCACTCATGTTGACAATATAATTTATATTCATTTGTCAAAATTTATAAAATTTTACTAAAACAACAAATAGAAATTATAAACATCTTTCTCCTTTATTTTTCTTGAATTTTCAGATGATTATTCGTATACTTATATGAATATTGTGAGTGAAAATTTGAATAAGAAGTTAAGAACAGAATGCTTGAGGAATCTAGAAGAAAAGCTTATTACATTTAAGTAGCTTTTAAGCTTAAAAAAAAGATTATCAAACAGTAGTAGCCAATTAAATCACATAATTATTCTTCCAGAAGCTAGAAACATCAAGAACACGGTGGTACCGAAACAGATCAAATAAACCCTGCAAAAATTCGAAGGAAAAACATGGTAATAAGGTAAAAAATACTCAAATATACCACTTTCTTCACATGGGCAGCTGAAGTTTGTCATTTTGGTTCTAAAATTTATCAAACTTCGTCTTCTTCACTTCTATGAAATCGAAGAAAACAAAAGTATGGCAGAGAAGTTATGAAGAAGAAGAAGTTATTAAAAAACAAGATATAGAATGGGTACCTGAGATCGGAAATGGAAAATCGGTGGAAGCTTTGGATTGTGGGTTTGTGAGATCGGGACTCCCATTGTGATTTGGGAGTGGAAAACCAGTGTGAGCCCTATGTGATGAGAGAGAGATATAGAGGATAAGGCCGTTTCCCGTGTTTTCTGAAAACAACCGCGTTTTCTGAAATAACCGTGAAGCCACTTCAAAATTCCCAAAACGTGATTTTGCACGTTTTCAGTTTTCAGTGCAAATTTTTTTTTTTCATTTTCAAAATCACGTTTTAAAAAATAGAAAAGAGAACGCGTTTTCACTGTTTTGAAAAATCGAAAACAGAAAACGGCTTGAAAAGGCCCTAAATTTCTTTAAAAAATGTGGACCCACCACCTTACATTTGAATAAAAATGATTATTTTAAAAATTAAAAATATCAGTGTACCTTCTTGTATTTGATTATCATATTAATAATAAAAAAAAGATCAAAATAAATATTTTTATAATAACGTATCGCGTCGGTGCTTTTTTTTCAAAACTACGTGTCCGAAAATTGACACCATAGCAATGAGCATTCCTCTATATTTTATTGTAGGAGGAATAGGGTTATCTATATTAGAAGACTGGTAAGTTCAAAAATCAGCATTGACATATAAGATATTATTGCTTTTTTATTTTTTTATTTTTTTTTCTTTCGGAAATCAGCTATGATAGAGAAGCTTTAGATAATGTGTCACTCATTTGAAATCAAGTATAATTTTAAGGAATAGTAATGTGAAAACTTCCTCGTATTGTGTACCTGAATCTGATCCGTAACCACAAGAATTTTCATTAAAACTATCCCAACCAGTTCATTGTCAAAGGTAATGAAGAAACTACAACACTGCATGCCAAATGTCTACACGCCGGAGTGCAATTTGAAACATCCTCTTGTTTTTCTAAAATTTGAATTCAAATATATTGATCCCACAAATTACAACCACCATTTTGAAGATAATCTCATATTTACTTCATAATTAAGAGGTGTAAGGCACTATTTGAGTCTAGCCATTTCTAGGGTTTTACTCTTGGATCGGAACTTGATTTCATATGAACTCTGCTTAATCCACGTAATATTCGGCTCTGTTTTAAGCTTTTTAGTCACAAAAAAACTTTAAACACTCACTCAATCCAAATTTCATTCCCCTTTTTTAGTTGCTTTCAGAAGTGGTGATTTTCATTGTTTAGCATGAGCTCTCCTGTTAGAATTCTCTAATATGCTCAAAAAATTACATTAATTCTGATTAAATTCAGGTTTGCTTATTCTGCTCTGTCTACATTCCTGTTTGTAAATGATGTATATGAAAAGTTAATATAAAAAATCACGAATTGAAAAAATTATTTCTTGCTTTTCGTGAAAATTTTCTTGAGGTATTGTGATGTCAAATTATTGTGTATAAATTTAATTTTGGTCTAGAATTGAATTCTTGTTCTTCCAAAATTGAGTATTGCTTTCTAGGTTTTTATAATTTTACTTTTTATATTACTACTATATTAAATTCTTGGTGGAAACTTGCAAGTTGTAATAGAGAGGCAAGTACTTCAGTTTTAAAATGTACCAAAATGAAGAGTTGGGGTCATTTTTTTTTTCCACTTTCCTGTCAGACTTTCGAGTTACAGATGGTGAACTAATTTATTTTTCAAACCCTTATGGCAACCCTAGAAATCAATTTCTTAATAATTAATAAGGAATCTTTTATGTCTTTAATCAAGCCCTACCCCTGCTCCGGATAATATTTTCCAAATGTCAGCCTTTCGAATCCAATAGTGTTTTCACTATACGCCGTGAGAAGCTTGATATTCATGGATTACTGGAAAATACTTGATGTGCGTGGGTCAGAAACTTTGCTGTTTCTTCCAGGGACAGAGGATTGCATATAACCAAAAAGTGCAAAATTTCACTTGTAACAAAAACTCACAAATAATGTTAATTCTCCAAGTTTTCATTTTCACCGCAAATTTCTATGCGATATGTACAATATAATTTTAAACAAATAAATGTAAAATGATGTTACTTTAGTATTTATCCACTACAGAAATTCGTACGAAAATAATTTTCCAAACAAACTCATTTATTTGGATTTGACATATCAATTCATTTTAAAGGGGATTTTACAATTCAATGTTCAAAATAATAATAAAATAAATAAATAAAAATTCACACTTAGCATCGACAATACATTACATGCATTTAAATTTTGAAGAGCTAATATAGAAAAATATTTTATCAATAATTAAAAATGTGATTTGAATAGCTCTACGACAATAAGAGACATGATGAATATTTCATTCTAGCATGAACATTAGTTTTCAAATAGCAAAAAATCCCTATTACAAATAAAAATAAGTCGTTAAATTTCACAAATGAAATCATCCCTCATCAATTTACTTGAGACTAATATGAACTGAAGAACTCATAAAATCTAAAACCACAATTAGGTCTCATCAACGGCATAACACGTTAATAAGATGGCCAAATCTATATTCTACCAGGACTATCTTTGGAAAGAGAAATAGCTGAATTATGTCACATATTAATAAGAGGCCTTTTTGTTGTGAGTGCTTGAGTTCTTTTAACACCTACTCAAGCCAAAGTGCCTGACAAGAATCAAACCAAGGAAAGGTACACAGCTTCAGCTGTAAAAAGTGTGACAACAGTTGTTTCTTTGATGCCCATGAAATATAGCCCTATCGGATATGTTAAAAACGTATCCGAAAGTGAGACTGCCAATAGGTATTCTATAAATGGTAGCTTCAACACTTCTCTGACCATCAAATTTACTTAGCTTCAAGCCCACTTCCATAGGAGTGCTTACTGGAGCAACGTTTTCCATTCTAATGGTTTCGATGCAGGCTACTGGTGCAAAAACTTCTTGTAAATCAACACCATGCCTTTGTTTGTTTCCATTCACCACCAAACAAGCTTTGTGCTTGTCAATTTCTCGTTTCGAGATTAACTTTGTCTTATAAACCCACTTCACATCTATTGCCTTCTTGTCATTTGGAAATTCTACAAGCTCTCAAGTTTTATTTCTTTGAATTGCATCAATTTCTAAGTTCAACGCATGCGGCCACTCTCTCTTTATTAACTTCATCAAAGATTATTGGATCTGAATCCGCAAATAAATAAACATTTATAATATTCCCATCATCAAGAATATTTTGAGTTGCTTCATAAAATTCCCTTATGCTTCTTGTCTTTCTAGTAGGGGCACTAGAACTTGATGATGATAAAATTGAAGACTAAGATGGAGATTGAGGTGGAGGTTGATGTAGAGTGTGCACATCTTCATTTTTTTTTGCTGTTTTGTATGCTTTAGAATTTTCTACATAGCCAAAAAAGATACATTTTTCAAATTTCTCATCTAAATTCTTGTTGCATCAGGAATTTGAGCATATAATAAACACATCCAAAAACTTGCAAGTGTTCATCACTTGGCTTGTGATCGGTCCAAATACCTGGAAGTGTTCCACCTTGGAAATATTAGGAAGATGATCTATTCAATATAAAAATTGCACATCACTGCTTTAGCCCAAAATATATTGGACAACTTTTGCTTTCACGCTTCTTGCAACCTCCATTTAGTTCTATTTTTTCTCTCTACAATCCCATTATATTGTAGAGTATGTCGAGCAGTCAACTGATCTTGAATCCCACAAATCCATAGAAAGTTAATGAAAAATCCAACCATGTATTCACGACCACGATAGTTCTCAGTACATTTAGCTAGTGATTACTTTGCCTTTCAGCCAAAGCTTTAAGAGTTTTGAAAATGCCAAACACTTTTGATTTCTGTTTCAAAAGATATATCCACGTCTCTCTAGAATAATTATCAATGAATGTGAGAAAATATATATTACCTCCAATAGAAGTGGTTTGCATAGGCCCACAAAGATCGGAATATTCAAGAGGAAAATATGTTCTCCAAGAATCCCTCACGGGAAAAGAATTATGATGATGCTTACCAAGCATATACATTCTTCAAAAATGAGCTTTTGGACATCAATGTTTGGTAAACCTTCAACGAGGTTCCTTTTACTCATAAGAGATAATGTCTTGAAACTCAAATGACCAAATCTAAAGTACCAAAGCTATGACATGTTCTTGATGGTGGTGCCAAAACATGAATCATCTTATACATTAAATTTTAAAGAAAACGTTTTATTTGTTGTCATCCTTAATGAGAGCTCCTTGTTTGTCCTTAAGTTAACAGGTATTCTCTTTAAAATTCATATGATATCCCGTCACGAGGAGCTGACCAACACTCTAAGAGATTGTGCTTGAGTCCAGGTATATAGAAAATCTTGGAGACTCACTTTGTAATGGTAGTTATATCAAATATTGAAGTGGCTTAATTTAAGCACGTATGTGTAATTAATAGACCTAGCCCGCAGTTCGTGCACTACTCAGCTCATGATTGTCATTATCGATCAGCCTGTCATCTTCTCTAGACATTTGATAGGTTAGAGTGAACAAAAGTTTTAATAAATGTGCAATTTCAATTCCTTGTCTTGAACCTGTTAAGTACATCAACTTCCAACAATACTCTTATAAAGAGTCAAATCAAGTTTCTTTCCTTTATCAAATTTCAACAATTTTATTCCACATCCAATGGAGGTGCAAATTGGCTGGCAATCATCCATCTTGAACCTTTCAAGAATTTTTCTAGCATAAACTTCTTTGAGAGATAAAGACTCCATCTTTCTTTTGTTTCACTTCGATGCCAAGATAATAACCTATTAGCCCAACATCTGTCATCTCGAATGTTTTCACCATAATTCTCTTCAAATCATAATTAATCCTAGACTCTTGCCTGGAAAAATTATATCGTCCACATGTAAGCAAACAATTAAGATAGCACCATTTGTATTCCTCTTTTCTAAAGTGCATACTCATAAGGACATTTGTTAAATCAGTCAGATTGAGAAAATATATCGAGTCTTGAATTCCACGCTCTTGGAGCTTGCTTTAAAACATAAAAATCTCACTTCAACTTCAAAACCTTGTTTTTGTGCCCTTTCACAACACACTCAAGTTGTAAAATATATAAATACATCTTTTTGTAGAAATCTACTTAAATATGCTGATAAAACATCCATTTAAAGAACATTGCAACCATTTTGCGCTACCATGTAAACAATAATTTTTATAGATTGAAAACGAGCTACGGGTGCACATACTTCATGATAATCGATACCATATTTCTGATTGTAGCCTTAATCTACCAATCTTTTCTTGTAGTGCTCGATTTCACCATTTGCATTTGTTTCTCCTCAAAAATCCATTTGACTCCAATCGGCTTGTTACCATCAAGAAATGTGACTAACCCCCAAGTGTCATTCTTCTTAATAGCTTCGATCTCTTCGTTCATGGCTTAATTCTTCAAAATGTTGAGATAAATCCATGGTATCATCATAAATATCCAAAAAACTTCGAAAACGATGTGGCATTTTACTTGAGGATGATGAAGATGAAGGCGAATCTTGAATATGTATTGGCGGTAGAGTTGATGGCGGTGTTACTTGAGGCTGAATCACCTCAACTTGTTCTACATCATAATCAAAATGGGAGAAATTATAATTTTCTTCTAGCTGATTTTGTTAATCGCAGATTTCTTCTTCGTCGAACTCGACATCTCTTCAAGTGATTACCTTTTTAATCATTGGGTTGTTTAGATTTTAGGCTTTTGATCTTGAATCATAGACAATGAAGATATATTTCTCACTTTTGTCATCTAATTTGTTCTTTTTCTTTTCATATTTGAGAAAAAGCCTTTCTTTCGCAACATCGGAGAAAGCAATTCTCCTGAAACCCCAAGATATAATATATTTAGAATCAATCTACTCCATCCTTCTTAAGTAGTCATATTTTTCACACTTTTAGTTGGACTGCAATTCAGAAGTACGCAGCAAATTGAGTAACTTCAGCCTAGAATTCTTTTGCTTCTTGTTTTCAACACATTTCAATTCATTTCCACTACGGTCCTATTCTACCTCTCCGCTACATTATATTGTTGAGGAGACATAACATCGGTCAAATAATAATGAATGCCATGATTTCCACGAAAATTCTTGAATGTGTCGCTACTATTCATTAACATAATCTGAGCGCAAGACTTTGATCTTGTAAACATTTTAATTTTTCATTGTCGACTTGTAATTCTTGAAAGTCTCAAAAGTAACTACTTTTATCAAATTATGCAAGCTTCATCGGTTTACAAAGTTCCTGTGCACTAATTCAAGTAGCCTTGATGCTCAGAAACTTGCTTCTTTCGAAAAAAAAAAAAAAAAAAAAAAACTTCCGATATTGCTTTTCATGAAGAAACAATTCACAAAGTTGATCTAGATAATGAATGTGTCAACCCCTACACTATATTTGTCTTTGCCATTAGGTTCAGTCTCTTGAAATTTGGATGGCCAAGTCTAAAATTTCATAACCATTTGAATATTTGACCCATGTCTTCCAATTCTCCACTTTGAATTTTCAATAAGAACATCAGACTCTTCATTATTGGAACTCTAGCAATCAAATTTTCATTATCTCTTGTTATCGTTTATTGATTCTTCATAAGGATGTCAATATCCTTTCTCCAAAAGTTGGCACGAACTCCAAAACAAATTGTCTTTATTGAAAGAACATCGCCTTAGTTTGAGTTCCATTATTTGAAAAAAAAAAAAATTTGATTTTGGAACGGTGTTTTTTGAAAAATATGTGGTTAAAATGTAATGAAATTTTTTGGATTACGTATAATATTATTTTATTCACATAATTTGTGGTTGATAAGAGGAGTAAGAAAAATGAATTAAAATTTAATGGGGGCACAATAAACATTGGAAATATATTCGTGTTCTCCATTCTTCATTTGGATGAGAATTCTATCAATATGTTACTTGCACTTTCAAATCATCTCCTATTTAGTATGGCCGTTTAGTTCTTCAAGTTCTACGAAGATAATTTCCTTCATTATTGGATGAATGTTAGAAATTTATGTCTCCTCTCCCACCACCTTTTCCACGTCATCTACCTCTTTGGTTCCTATTGTTCATCTCGTCCTTGTCTTTCAAAGAAAGACTTTTTACGAGACTTGTTCGACCAGTTCTTTCTTCTTTTTTTTCCTACAACTTTTTCTCATGAGCTTGTAGTATGCCTGCGACTTTATCAACAGCCATTGCTTCCCAAGTCTTTTAATTCTTCGATTATCACTACAATAAAATTGAATTTTTCATGTTGATATCAAAGAATTTGTTTGATCACTTGAAGATCAATTACTTCTTCAACATTCATTTTCATCTCATTGATAACCACCAATATGAAAGAGTAATCTGAAATTGATTCAGATTCCTTTATGAACAGGGCTTCATATTCTCCTTTCAAAGATTGAAGACGATTTTTTTTGACTTTGTTCACACATTTATAAATATTTTGAAGAATCTCCCAAGCTTGCTTTGAAGTGTTAGCATTTGAGACCTTCTGAAAACATCGAGAGCTTGATGAATCGTGCTATGAGCTTTTTACTCATTTCTCTGTTTTGCTTGTTGCAAGTCTCTTTGTGCTTGAGACGTGCCTTTTTCCTTTTGAGATTCAGAACCTTTCATTACAAAGTCCGCTAAATCGTGACTTTTAAGATAATTCCTTCTTACAAAAACACATGTTCTATAATTATCAGTAATGAGTCAAGAAATGGAAAGAGAATTATCGTTTACCATCGCTTCTTTTTACACTTTAATAACCTCGCTCTAACATAACTTTTTTTGAAAACTTGAAGATAGAACAATTACTTTTAGAAGATGAGAAGATAATATTCAAGAGAACACTCATTTTATTTTTTAAAACTCAAAATTGACTTATGAACATGAGCATAATCACTAGCCTTTTATAGGATTCATAAAACATGAACTTAATTTACTACATGTACTTGTTATTGAATGCTAACTAATCTCCAAAATAATCCATGTATTTCCCAAGTACATGAATAAACTAGTACATTACACTCTGAATAAACAAGTGCATTTACTGTCACTACAACAAAAACAACCTACATCAACGTTCAAAAAATGTTGCAAAAGACAATTTTTCGCAACGTTTGTCAAACGTTTCCGTAGATAGCTACGACAACGTTTTTGAAAATGCAACTTATGAACAAATTTTGGAATTGCATAAAAAATGATAATTTCATTACAAATTTTTGAATCCATACATCTGAACATTAGAATGTGATACAATGCCATTTAAATAAAAAGAAACTTCAAAATGAAATAAAATGGTGAGGCAAAAACTCAATCATAAACTAAACACATAAGCTACTCTCTTTCTTATTTCCAGATGCTTTCACGACTGCAGTACGTTCTTTAGCAGCCTTCTTCTCTTACTGGGTCTCCTCACCAAACAAAATAAGTTGTACCTAGCAGAGAAGTGTTTCTCTCCCTGCAGAAGTATGGTAAAAAAAATGTTAATCAACGATCAAATAGCTGTAAAATTCCTTTAAAAGCATCTAATTTATTTGCAATCAAGCAAACAGCAGCATGAGCTATGGTATTTCCACATACTACATAGGAAATCAAGTCCTAACAAAAAAGAACGACAAAACATGCTTTAGTGCAACCACTTCTTTGCAATATAAAAAATCACAGAAAATTAGCAAAAAAAAAAAAAAAAAAAAAAAAAAAAAAAAACATAATATTAAAACCAAAGGAAAAATANAATATTTGGCAAAACCTGTTAAAATATAAATATAAAAGTTTAACAATATTTCATACCACAATAACCAAATATAGATATCTGCCCAACTTCAAACATCTAAAAGAATATAAAATATAAGACTCTTGTTATCAAATCCCAATAACTTAGTGCACCATGGTCTACGGTCAGCTATCCTGCAATCCAATTTTCTTATCTAACTTAGACTGGTTTAATCATACATCCAAGTTCTCAACTCCACCATTTACTTTTCTTGGTTAAAATTGACTCTCGTATACACCTACAATCTTTAATGTAAAATATGAAAAATATAATATAAATAGGTGTGAAATCAAGATTGAACCAAACTCAATGAACCCAGACAAGTCTAGGCTTTGTCAATGAATGGCTTTATTCATTTACATGAAACAAATTATAGTAGTTTATGCTAGATCACAACAAAAAGAGAGAATATTTTGCAGAACAAAATAAATTGAAATATTCTACCTTTCAGTATAACTATAAGTGAAATATGTAGTATTTTGGGGAAAATATAAACCTGAAACGAAAAACTATAAAATCAACATAACTAATATGCCCAGTTTCCTATTTCGGTCACAATTTTTTGGATCCTTTACACACCAAAACAGAAGTTGCAAATGGGAAAAAAAAAAAAGTATATCATCTTACAGTAAATGCAAAGATACTAACAAACATATAGAGAAGAAAAGCAAAATGAAGTTTTTAAGTCATCAGATTAAGTTCGCATTCTCTTGGTAAAAGATTACATACAGATGAATGGATATGTTAAATTTAAGTCAGGTACAACCATAGAATATGCTTCATCTTCCTCTACATCACAAGTTATTCTTAGCTAGATGGTTTCTGCCTTCAACAGCCACTTAAAATGCCCCGTATGATTCATTTCATAGAGATTTTTCTGTTTCTCAGTAGCCACTCAATGTCCCCCAATACAATATTTTTTAATTCATGGACAGCCCATTGAGGCAATGTCTGTAAAAATGATAGAAGAAAACAAAAATCGCGTTCTCTTTGACAAACGAAATGCGTACAAACAGATAGAGATACATATATAACCATAAAAATAGAGAATTATAAAGAGTAAAATGGCTGGCATGTTGAGATTGGAAAATTGGCAAAAGGATTCTATTGAGAGCAAAATTGAATAGGAACATTTTTTGAATTGGAACATTTTTTTTGTTCATACACAAAACCAAAAAATCATTGTCTGCTTGTTTATGAGAGAGGGAGAACTTTGTTATGGGGCGAGAGATTTGAGTTTGGGGCTTCCCCTCAACAGCTGGAGCATGGACAAGGTTTCTAATATCTCCGAGGACTCGCCGTTGTCTCCTTTCTGCCCGCACGTTCTTCTGCTTTCCTCCAATTGTTGAATCAAAAGAAAACAAAAATACATGAGAGGCGCTGGAGGTCGGTGGTGGAAGGACGAGAGACTAAGAGACCGTCTTCTTCTATGGTTCTGTGGCGAGACTCGATGCCGATTAGTGATCTCTTTCAATGGTTTTAGCCTTCAGGTCTGGAGCCGATTATGGATCTCCTTCAATGAGAGATGATTCTAGATTAGAGTTAGCGATTTGTGTTGAGAGGATGAAGGATTGCCGGATTGATTGGGATTTAAGGCAAGAGAGAATGAAGGATTTATTTAGACATCTTTTTCATTTTTTCATTTTTTAATCCAAACGGATCATTTTGGGTTGGCGGGTTATATGGATTGGATATTTTCTGGGTTGGAATTGAAATGAGCCAAAAAAATTGTACATACTCATTTTTTGCAACGATTGACAAATGTTGCTAAAAGTAGCAACGTTTGTCAAACGTTGCGAAAAGTTGAGCTATTGAGACTTTTAGCAACGTTTGTCAAACGTTGCGAAAATTAAGACTCAATAAACGTTGCTAAAAGTCTAACTTTTCGCAACACTCAATAAACGTTGCTAAAGGTGTCTATTGCAACACTTTTCTACACAACGTTGTTAAAACTCATTCATATTAACCAATGACAACATTCACTTTCTAAAATGTTG
>CAIGRF010179455.1:11847-22483 GCA_903798235.1 Fraxinus ornus
CGCTTCGGGTGTAAGGTTGTCATTATACCTTGATTTTGGTTTTCTCGAGTAAACTAATATCTCTTTGCCATGTTGTTTTTCTTTATCTCCCCCTAAGTTTAAGTTTTCTTCTGCAAATTACATATTATTAGAACAAGATGTTGTAGTAGGTTCAGTGTTTGTGATGGATTCCAGGGGAGAAGAGAGATCAATTTTCAAGAACCGATCTTCATCTTTACTGACATTCTCCCCCTGAAGAGAGGTTTTTTGAAAGTATGGAGTTTTCTCACAAAATGTAACATCAAGACTAACAAATACTCTTTTTGTTATGGGATCATAGCATTTATAACCCTTTTGAATAGGAGAGTAATCGATTAGTACACACTTAAGAGCACGGGGATCTAGCTTAGACCTATGTTGTGAATGTATATGGACAAAAGCTGAACACCCAAACACTTTTAGAGGTAAGATTGAGTTAAGACGGGAATTAGGAAAAAAATTTAGAAGTTTTTGGAGAGGAGATTCAAATGAGAGGATGCGACTAGCATTCTATTTATAAGATAGGCTGAAATCAGAATGGCATCTCGCCAAAAGGTTTTAGGCATATTCATAGTGAACATTAGGGCACAGGCAACTTCGAGAAGGTGTCTATTTTTACGTTTGGCAATCCCATTTTGTTGAGGAGTGTTAACACATGAACTTTGATGAATAATCCCATTCTCTTGGAGATAGTTTTTTAAGAAATATTATGTGCCGTTATCGGTATACAGAATTTGAATTCTTGTTTGGAATTGAGTTTGAACCATTGAATGAAAATTGATGAATACTGAGAGAACGTCGATTTTTTCTTTTAACAGATAGACCCAACAGATTCAAGTATGGTCATCAATGAATGTAACAAACCATTTTGTCTATGTATGATTAGGGGTTTGTGAAGGTCCCCATAAGTCACTGTGAATCATGATAAATGGTTTGGAAGGTTTGTATGTGGAAATAGGGAACGAGGTACGTTGATGTTTTGCGAGTTCACAAATTTCACAATGAAGATCTTCATAGGCATTTTTTGAAAATATAGAGGAGAATACACGTTTTAGATATTGAAAATTGGGGTGACCCATTCTATAATGTCATAAAAATATTTCACTTATCTTAGGGACAAATGTCGAATCGCAACGGGCAAATTGACGTTGTTTACTCACATCAACCTCTTCAAAGTAGTAGAGTCCCTCACACTCCTTAGCATTGCCAATCGTCTTCCCCGATGATAGATCCTGAAAAATACAGTGAGAAGGGAAAAAAATAGCTGAACAATTGGAGTTTTTTGTCAATTGGCTAATGGACAATAAACTACAAGACAATTTTGGGACATGGAGAATAGCTTCAAGTGTAATTAAATTGGAGATTCGAATACTCCATTTTCCTGCAACAGGTGAGAGTGAGCCATCTGCAATTTTTACTTTAAGATTTCCAGCACATGGTGAATATGTGGTAAACAAGTGGTAGGCGTCTGTCATGTGATCGGATGCACCGGAGTCAATGATCTAGGGAACTTTACATTGTGCAATAGTGTTTAGGGCTTTCAGAAAGTTGTCTTTGTGGGGCCAAGGAACTTAATGGGCTAGGTGTTTGGAAATTTGAGAACATTTTGTAGAATTGTACTAACGGTTCAGGATTAAATACATAAGCTGACCCATTAGGCCCAAAGAATTTAGACCCATTTATTGAATTGACAGCCATTCCATCATTCCCATATTCATTAGCAAGCCCATTATTATTTGCTAAAAAGGCCGAGACTTCAGCTTCAAGAGTTTCTTCTTTCTTCGGCACGCTGCTCCCAGTTCCTTCTTTCTTCTCTGCGTTGCTCCCCTGATGAAATTGGCCTTGACATGGTGTGCCAGGTGGAGAGGAGTTCAGCCTTTGTGGTCCGAGACCATGGGTCAACTGGTCGGCGCTGGGATTTGCAAAGTTCGGGCCTTGCTGTGTACCCTTCATGATTAATTCAGAATCATGGGTCGTTGTGTGGACTGATTTGAAGACATGGTTGGAGTCTCCTAGGAGAGTGCAATCAACCGGTGGGGTGTTTCGATCACGGTGGTGGTAGGAGATGGTGGTTCCGTCAGTTACAGGCAGATCGTTTTGTGAATTTTCTGATTTCCATTTTTTCAGAAGAGTCGTGTCACACTAGCGTGCAAAGAAAGATATGTTTCTCACTTTGGTTTGTTCTGAGCTTAATTTAGTTTCAATACCTAAATATACTTGGGGGGATTGATTTCAGTGTCATTACTCATATAAGTGTATCTATGCAGGGTTGTTGGATAGTCGAAAGTCAAATGACAGAAAGATTCATCTATGTGGGCAATAGCAAATCAGTTGGAGTAGAGGCTATAGAGACTTTTAGATTATTATTAAAGACTGACTTTTATTTTGGATTTAAAATAAACCTTTGTGGCACCGTCTTTTAGACGGAATTTGATTTTTATTTCTATTTTGGACAAATTCGGTTATTCTTGTTCATTTGGAAATAAAAAAAAAATTAGTCTTTTCTTGATTCAAATCTTGGGGGTACCGGTTCTTTATATGGATATGATAATCTATATTTGCTCAATTCGGTTGCCTCTTATAATGAAATCTTGCATGTGAATTCAAGAGGTATTAAATGTAAATTAACCAATAAGAATTCCGTTTTATTATGACACAAGCTTTTTGTCACATTTCTCGAAAGACAATTGAAAAACTTGTGTCACAAGGAATTCTTGATCTCTTAGATTTTTCAGATTTAAGTATCTTTATAAATTGTATTCAAGGGAAATAAACAAAAAACAAATATAAAGAGATTAAGTGTCAATAGGATTTCGGACGTCTTAAAACTAATTTATACGGATATCTGTTGGTCATTCCCTTCGACATCTTAGAATGGTCAACTGTCATTTATTACGTTCATAGATAATTATTTTCGCTATGGCTACATGTATCTCATAATGAAAATCTCAATCACTGGACATGTTCAGGCTTATAAGGCCAAAGTTGAAAATAAACTCGGCAAAAGAATAAAACATATAGATTTGACCGTGGTGGTGAATATTATGACAGATATGACAGATCAAGAGAACAACGTCTATGACATTTTGCTAAATTTTTAGAGGAATGTGGAATAGTCCTACAGTACTTCGTGCCGGTTCTCCTAGCATGAATGATGTCGCTGAAAGACGAAATAGAACACTTAAGGACATTTTAGGGAGTATGATTACTCATTCTACCTTACCATAATCTTTCTAGAGAGAAACATTAAAAACTACAGCTTATAATCTCAATGGAGTTCCAAATAAAGGAATTGTCAAAATCCATTAGGAACTTTGGATAGGCAAAAAGTTTAGTTTGAAACACTTACACATTAGGGCTTATCCTGCTGAGGCAAGGCCTTATAGACCATATAAAAAAAAAAAAAAACTAGATTCCAGAAATGTCATTGCTATTATATTGGATACTCTGAAATGTCAAAATGTTACAAATTTTATGATCCCACTAACAAATCAATTTTCGAAAGGAAAATGCCTGGTTGTTTGAGGATGTAGAGTTTTTTTTTTGGGGGGGGTGGTAATGTTAAGGATTTTGTCTTTAATGAGGAATATATAAATATCCCTTCTATTACAATTGACAATGATCAAGATCAAGACAAATTCATGCTCCAAATCTTGTTCAATAAGCAATTTCGGATCAAGACAATATTCAGAATCCCTTATAAACATTCAATAGATTATTCCAGAAGAACAACCTCAACAACAATTGTCATTAAGGGAATCTTCTAGAGAAAGGAGAAATGCAATTCTATATGATTTTATAATATTTCTCCAATAACATCAGGATGTCATTAGATTGATGGAAGAAAATCCTATCAATTTTCATTAAGCAATGCAAATGAATAATTCTTAAAAGTGAATTGATGCCATGAATGAAGAAATAAAATCCATGTAAGACAATGACATTTGAGAACTTGTCCCATTGCCTGAAAGTATGAAACTCATTGGCTGCAAATGGATATTTAAAACCAAAGGGATCGAATGATAACCTGAAAAGACATAAGGTTAGTCTTGTTGCAAACGATTTTACTTAATGGGAAGGCATCGATTACAAAGATATTTTTTCTCCAATTTTAACGAAAAATTCTATCAGGATTATAATGGTACTTGTAGTACATTTTGATCTTGAGCTACTTCATATGGATGTAAGACAGCGTTTCTAAATGATGACATTGTTGAGACAATATATATGGTACAATAAAAGAACTTTGTGTCAGGTGACCTAAAGAAATTGGTTTGCAAATTAAAGAAATATACATATGAGTTCAAGCAGGCTTTCCGTTAATAATATCACAAATTTCATCAAATAATCATCTCATTTGGTTTTGAGTATATTTTTCTGGTATTGTATGTCGATGACTATTGCTTGTTTACAATGATATAAGCTTATTACACGAAATCAAGAGATTTCTATAAAAGAATTTTGAGAAGAAAGATCTTGGTGACGTCTCTTTTGTATTTGAAATTCAGATACATCAGGACCATTCTCAGTGTATTCTTGGATGATCTATGTTGCTAAGGGAGATAAGTTTTGTCTCAATCAATGTCTTAAGAATGACCTTGAAGTAAATGAGATGCAAAAAATTCGCTACGCTTCAGCAGTTGGGAGTTTAATGTATGCTCGGATATGCACACGTTCGGACAGTGGCCGATCCAGCATTTTAAGTCAGCACGAGGGGTCGTTGATAGTCGACCATGGGCATCAATAAAATATTAAGAATCCCGTTTGATGTCCATTTTTTGCAAAAAAAAAAAATACATTTTGGAATAATGATATGATGGAGAATGTGTGATTAAAAATAAAGAAAAGTTTAAAATTTGAATGTAATATTATTTTATTGAAAAATGTGTGGTTGAAAAGAATAGAGAAAAATGTATTTTGGAAAAAAAGAAAAAAAGGGAGAAATCAAACAAGGTCTAAAACTTAAATAATTATTGTGCTCAAACTGAATGTATATAATTCTGTTGTACAAATTAACAATATTCACCAAATGATATTGTGACCAAATTTTGTATAATTCAAATGAAGAGCACAAGTTCGAATTTTTAAAATTGCATTAAAACCGATAAAATTTAACATATATTATTATGGTAAGTTTAGTGTCAAAGTTCAATAAGTGTCATAATGGTCAAACCTTCAATAATCCTAAGAAAGGTCACAAGTTCGAATTCGACAAATGAACAACACGGGTTAGAATTTTTACAATTACATTAAAATGACTGAAATTTAACATATATTATTCTCGTAAGTTTAAGGTCAAAGTTCATTAAGTGTCATAATGGTCAAGCTTCAATAATTCTAAGGAGAGGACACAGGTTTGAATCTCCTCTCTTTTGCGCTAATTTTCTTAAAAAATGTCCAACTAAAAAATTTCACAATAAATTGGTTAAGAAAGGATTCGAAACCGTGACCTCTAACATGAATATGCAAGTTCTAACCAGTTGAGTTACAAGAAATGTTTGTAAATAAAATGAATTACAGGTATATAATCTAAAAAGTTTATATATTGTCAACAAAAAAATGATTCTCGATGGATATAGCATGGGCGACCGCGGGGGCTAGATCTGTCCCTGCCTCCGAATATAACATTCATTATTGGAATGTTAGGCAGATTTTTAAGTAACCCTGTGATGGATCATTGGAAAGCAACCAATCAAATTATGTAGTATTTATAGAGAACAAAAGATTACATGCTCACATATAGGAAATCAAACCAATTGGAGATCATTGGTTAATCTGATTCTGATTATTATAGATGTCAAGACAGTTGAAGAGCCGTATTGGGCTATGTCTTCCTACGACTGGAGGAGCTATATTCTGAAAGAGTACTAGTAGACACTTATAGCTTCTTCAACTATGACATCGGAGTTTGTAACGTGTTATGAGGCATCCAATCAAAATTATGGATGCGAAATTTTGTCACTGTGGTTCGGATGGAATTGAAAAACCATATAAATTATTTTGTGATAATAAGTGAGCAGTCTTGTATTCAAATAACAATAGAAGTTCAACTAAGTTAAGATTTATAAACATCGGATTCTTAGTTGTTAAAGAAAAAGTTCATAGTGGTCAGGTTACTATAAAACATATTGGGACAAACTTCATGATAGCAGATCCATTCGCTAAAGGTATACCATCCAAGGTCTTTCTTGAGCACATCGCTCACAAGAGTGTTGTATATTTTGATGATATGCTAGTTTAGTGAGAATTTGTAATTTTGGATCTTGTCTTTTTGGGCACACAATTTTGTTTGCGCACATACAATTTTATTTTAGTAACAAAGTATTCAGTTCAGTTTTTACTCTGATTCATATTTTTTGGTTTGATCTCATTGGTATTAAATAATAAGGTAGGACCAATTGGAAATAGACATGATTGAATTACGTTACATGTATTTTTCATGCTACACATCCTTACTTGATCTATCTCATTTGATTGTGTTGATATAGGTGACCATTTGGAATTTAGTTATGATAACTATAACAAGACCGTTTTGATCATATATTGACATAATTGATTAACGAGATTGTTCGAAAATACTTTTGGTTATGATAGCAAAAGTTTTTGAACTTATAAGGTTATAGACATTTATAAGGTAATATATGTAGTCCAAGTAGTAGATTGTTGGAAAAAATATTAATTTTTCATGTATGCCGACATATGTAATTTAAAGTGATCTAATAAATAACCAAAATAATTGGGATTTGGGTATCTAAATAAAGTGTATGTCGGATTATATGTATAGAAATCGGATCCATTAGGGTTGTATTTGACGATGTGCCGAATACATGTGGAAACTACATATAGAATTATGGTCCCCAATTCATATATAATTTCTTCTTTGTGACATCCTATCAACACAAGAATTAAAAGAGAAAATATATTAAAGAGGAAGATCCAAAACCCGCTAAAAGAATTCAATAATCAAGAAAAAGTGTTGAAGAAATCAAGACTAAAGAACAACAAATCAAGATTCAAAAGGGATTGCAAATTTAAGCTTCAAAATTCAATATTCAAGATACAAATCAATGGATCAAAATACATTCCGCATTAATTATTTTTTTGATGATTTGGCATGGAGATCTTGACAATTCATGAATGTTTCATAAAGTTCAAAGTTTCATAAAATCCAACACTTTTCTCTACCCAAAACCTGAGAAGTTGCATTAGTTACATGAATAATGCTACATATAGAAAGAGGAAAGTATTTTTGATAATGTATGATGAGCGTGTTTTTACACACTTATTAGGCATTTTAACGAGCTAATTATTGACAAAAATGAGTGAATTCTTATTCAAAATTGTGTAATTGAGTCTTTTGTAGGCTAAAATTCCAAATTGGAGGAGAATGAAGCTAAAGGAAGGAAAAATGGCCAAAATGAAAAATAAAAAAAAAATGACATTTGGGACTAAAATGTACAAGCCTAAAAGTTCAAGGACTTGATTGAAAGGAGATTCAGAATTTGAGGACTAAAGTGGAGAAAATCAAAGTTGGAGGACCAATCGTGCAATTCTTTAGGGGTCAAACCAAAATTGGGTGATTGAGGGTTGCCTAGCAAAGCGGACGCGTGCCTCATAATGCCTAAGCGCGTGTCTGGGTTTAAAATAAGGACCTGTGTATGCATTTTTAATTTATTTAGGGACCCTTCATGCAATTACGTGGGGATGGTTTTCACCCCTTTTAATTCCAAAACCCTAGACTAAGAAAAAAAAGTTCAAGCAAGAAGGGAGAAACATATCACGGTAAGGGAGAAAATTTTAGAGAAATCAAGGTCAATACTTAGCAAGCTTCAAGAATCCGACCAAAGGACGGGTTTATTTCTTCATCCTATATTTTGCATTATATTTTCTTGACTATAGTTATGTATTTTTCTAATATTTTCACGTTGCTCTATCTAAATACAATGGGCTAAATATTTTGATGTTGGGATGAAAGAGGAAGCTTGACCTAGCTATATTAATTCCTATACTTACTTTTTAATGCATAAACGGTTGTAGCATTATCATTATTGTGGCAACTATATGATTTTGTCAAGTGATTTGTGCGATTATTGAGTATTCTTGCACATTTTAGAACGAGATAGTAGAAATCCTGGATTTTTTTATATGAGATAGAGATATAATTCTAACTCTAGATGACCCTTTAAGCTATATTCACAAATATTGAATGTGATTGGATGGTTTTAATCGACATAGAGATATAGTATGTTAAACCAATTAATTAGGGTTAATTTCACTCGAGAGAGATAATTAACTAAAATAAGGAAATCGGGGTTTAACAAGATAAGTAAGTATTTTATAAATTCATTTGCGCGAAAATTAATTTAGTGATGGTCAAGTGGAATCATGAATCCAACTCATTTTGAAAACCTAAATTTTCATCATTTCATTATTGCATATTTTAATTAAATGTCAATTTCATTTTCTACTCACGTTCAACCTAAAAATCTAATTGCGTGTGTTTTTATTGTTAATTTGAATCAATTATCATGTAATTGGAAGAAACACTCTTCGAGGGGTCGACTCGGACTCAACAGCCACTTTATTACTTAAACACACCTATTCACTTGCGATTTGTATAATTTTAGTGAACAATGTACAATCATTTTGGCTTCCATCTAACATGAGGGTCCCATCTTTCAGGAATAATAAGAACAACCAACTAAATCTTATTCTTAATAAATTTCATGAATATATTTCACTATGTTGGTAAATTTATTGCTACATCTACCCTAAATTTCATGTATCCTAAGGGAAGAAAGGATAAAGAAAACAATCAATCTACACGTACATGGGTTACTTTATAGAGGCTTTACATTTAAAAAAATGGAAGAAATAAAAAGCTCATTTTCAACATTCCGTTTTCAACATGTCAATTTTTGAAATAATTATGGAATGTCAAACGAAGTCTAATTATTGCATTCTTAATATTATTTCGAAGTGCTCATGGCATATTTTTCGAGATCGTTAACAGCGCGCAAAATGACCAATCATAGCAACTGTTACAGCGTGTCAAAATAGATTGTTCTAAACTAGTATTTCGAAAATTTCGATAACATGCTAACCTTAAAATTTATTCGACGATTCTATACTAGTTGAATCCTTAAACCACCCATGTCATCTCGACGCTCGTTTTGAGAACTATATCATAGACATATCAAATGGTCTAAACGAACATTGAAAATAGCTAAACGTGCATCAAACGTGCGTATTAAAAAGATGCGTATAACTCTTCTTTTCTTTAAATTATTTCACTAACATTTATTATTTTTGTTCCATAAATCTCTCAATATAATTTACATCATTTTATTGGAGATTTTACATGGGATATGATGTCGAAATTTTCGAATGTAAAAATTTTGTTAGGAATTTTTAGGAAAACAATGTATACCCCCATGTAAAATTTCCTAATAAAATGATGTAATTATATTGAGGGATTTGTTAATAATAAACATTAATGAAATAATTTAAAGAAAATACGAGTTATACGCATCTTTTTAGCGTGCACGCTTGACACATGTTTAGCTATTTTCAATGTTCATTTAGAACATTCGATATATCTATGATGTAATTCTCGAAACAAGTTTCGAGATGGTGTAGGCAATTTGAGAATTTGACTAGCGTACGATGGTTGAAGAAAGCTTAAAGTTGGCATGTTGCTGAAATTCTCAAAATACTAGTTTGAAATTGCCTACTTTGATGCAGCATAACATTTGCTATGATTAGTAGTTTTGTGCATTGTTGACGATGTGAAACACTAGGCTTTCAGTACTTCGAAATGGTAATAAAAATGCAATAGTTCGATTCCGTTTGATTTTTCGTAATGACCCGAAACATTAAGACAAAAACATAAAAAAATGTAATAAATTGATCTTTAAAAAATCAAGTGCACCCTTCCCACCCTCATCCCAACAACACCATGTATCCCACACACACACACATACAAGATGTTGTTGCTTTTTCTCTACCATATCTGCATCTATTCTCTCTCAATTAGCTCAGCCAGTACCCACCAACTCCAATTATCGTCATGAAAAGCCAACCACTATCTTCTCCTCCCCTAACTCGTGGTGAATCGACACACAATCAAACCCCAATCACAAGGGACAAAGAGCCATAACTCAAGCCCCGACCAAAATCCCAATCACGATGGTGAAGGCGAGAAATGGGCTATGGTGTGATGTTTGTGTGGTGGTGCGGATCTGCACAGTAATGGTGCGATGTTTAGATGTGCTCATAGTGGCGATGCGACGTTGGGTGGTGGTGCGTTGTTGTGTGGTGGTGGTGGTGTGGTATGGTGTAAAGATTTGCAAGTGGTGGTGGTGGTGTGACGCTGGTGGCTTGATTAGGGCTGTCAATTGATTGAATTTTGATCCGAATCCGACGAAATTAATGGGAGATGGATTTAGGGTGTTAGTCTGATAACCCGATCAAGATCTGAATCCGATAATCTGTTAACTAAATGGATCAAATATGGATATAGGCTAATCCGATCCGATTTGTTATAAATAATTGTGTCGATAAAATATTTTTATGGCATATTATTTGTCACTAAAATAAATAAATTTAGAATAAAAAA
>CAIGRF010179514.1:0-10168 GCA_903798235.1 Fraxinus ornus
TTGTCCCATTGGATTTTTATCAAATAAGATTTTAACGGGACATATATTTTGTAATGTGTCATTCAAGGGGGAGTGTTGTAAAAGGAAAGTAAATTATGGTTTAATGTGAATGACACTTGTACTCCTATAGCCCTAGATATTATTATCATATGTATCCCAATTGCTGCCCTATAAATATAGGATTTTGGTTCTCATTATAATATACACAAAAAAGTCTATTGACTTTTATTCTCTCTTCTCTTTTCTCTCTTTTATAAGAATTGATGTGATGAAAATATTATTTTATTAAAGAATGTGTGTTTGAAAATGAGTAGAAGAATGAAAATAAAAATCTTAATGTGTACCAAATAGAGGTTTAGTACATTTTGATAAAAAAACTGATAAAACTCGAGATTGAAAATTTGATAAAAGTTGTAGATCCAATGAATACGTAGTTAAAAATGATTTCAGTAAAATAATTTTTAGAAAATGGAGACCAAATAGGGTTTAGCGCCAGTTTTGTTTAACACTAGTTTAAGTGGTAGCACTTATTGTATTAAATCATATATTCATTCAAATACAAGAATCTATTACCCATTTAACAGAACTTATCATATGATGATACTTAAACTGATAACACCATGTGTGTCTTAAGAAAATTTACGATACTTACTACCCCTCAAAGAGAAATTTTTCATGCTTTCTTGATTCTTACCTCGTCAACTTGGATGAAAATCTATTCAAATACGTATGCGTGACCAGCATGTTATAATTTTGAATATTAAAAAATAAGTTGAATAGCAGTGGACAATACACAAACTTATCAACCCGTTTTTGGAAAGGCATCGCATTTGAAATTAAGGAACTAGACACCAGCCCTCTAAGATCAATTTAAAGATTAATTTCTACACATAAGTGCTTGTTTCTGTGGGGCAATTTGATTGTGCTTGTGAGATCACCAAAACATGCTTTAATGAACTCTAGACTAGAAACTGTTCGATTAAACGTAACGTGATATCTATGATTATGGTCTCTTTGATCACGTATAGTGCTCCTTAGGATACATTGTACAACTTCTATTATTCAGTTGATTGTGTTTTGTCACTAAATTTGTTGAAATATTGAATGTAGAAATTGTGTTTATTTATCACTATATAAAAATGAAAATGATGATGAACGAGAAGGAAAATTGGTTTGGGCCTACATACTTAAGAGCAGCCCCCAAGTAATGATGTCCATCATTTCATAATTTTAAGTTGAAAATTTAGAAGTCAACAATTATCCCCTTTTAGATTTTGAAAAAAATCATAATTGCAAATGTTTTGAAATACAATTTCAAAATTAATAAATTTGTGATTTTTTTTTTTTCAAAAATCAGGTGCTCACAGTGACGACCTCTAATAAGATGTCATGATCTATAATATAATTAAATATGTCACTGTCACATATTATATAATTTATGAGTCACAATATTCGACATACCCCACACTTTAGTTTATGGGTTACAATCACATATTAAGTTAAAGTCACAAATTATTTATTATTCACAATTAACCGTTCATTGTTACTATTTTCTCACCTCATACACTCATCTTGTTATGAACAGCAAAAAATATCTCTTGTTAGAAGAAATATTAATACGTCTGGATCGCTGTTAGCAATGTTGGAAATACATTAATTATGTATTTTTTGAATACCACTTGATGAAACCAACCACTGGAATGAATTGTAGAAGTTATATGGAAAATAATGAAGTACTAGATCAAGCAAAAGAATAATAAAGACAAGAAATATGACGATGAATTAAAAGATTTTATTGACTAAAGAAAATGAAGAAAGAAAATTACGATGAATCATATAATTCTAGTAATCTATTTTCTCACACCACAAAATTATAGAAAAGGATCTAATATTTATATGGAATATGTAGGGGATGTCCATACCCTACTAATAGAGTTGATGATGAAGTAGGGTGCCAAAAAATCGGATCCAAAACAAAAAAGGAGAGAACATCGCAAAAAACTTAAAACAGGTCCGACGACGCCACGACGCTCATGCCCGGCGCTGCGGTGCCGTGCATTCTGCTCGAAAAAAAATATTTTTTTCCCAAAAATATTTTCTCCATCCCGAACTCTTCTTTAAGTCTAATACTAATTTCCAACTCCTAATATGTTTCCAAAATAGAACTTCTACTTGACATAGGACTCCAATAGCATTCCAAACTGAATTCTTCTTGACGTGCACTTCAATTAGATTTCTTTAATTATTTCAACAAGGAATTCAGGTCACACCCAAATTCTAACACACCTCAACTCTTCTCTCTTGTTTTTTCACTCAATTTCTCTACTATCGACAATCACTGCTCCTTCATTGGGATTTGATTCGATGATGAGGTTCAAGTATGTAGGATTGCAAACTCTTATTGTTCATTGACTAAGGACCTTCATAAACTACAAACTCAAATGCCCTTTTTGGGACGACAACTACCAAGAAAACCGCAAAAGTAAACATTTATCCTTTGCTCTCCTCCACCCCCTCCATCATCACTCCTCCATGAGATAGGTAAAGAATGGATGTCACACCTTATAGCAGTCAAATCTACATCCACCATGGGACTGTTAAATCTACAGCCGTCAAACCATTCCATCTACAGCGCTATTGTGCCCTTTCTCGTCTCCTCCATCGCCCCAATTGTAGCGCTAATGTCACTATAACTCAGTAAAACCTATGTTGGCATATCCACATATTGCTTCATTCTGGATTAGTAGGGCGGATGGTGACTCAAATAAAGCACAACTTAAAGACTAACTACGTAACAACTCATTCCATACCAAGACGATAGATTAAGTCTCCCCATCATAATGATACAATCAAAATCGAGAGGCGTAGGTAGAGTTAGCTTCCGAAGGATGGTGGGTTATATATCTAGATTCTTTTTGAAGTGTTGGGGGTGGAATGAGGTTGGGTGAATGTAGTAGATATACCTAACTTTTTTTTNAGTTAAAGTTAACAACTAATTTTAACCACAAATTTTATGATACCCACAACTTTTTAATCACATATTTTATCAATTTTTTTAGAAATCTATTAAAAAATTGATTTTAATCCTCACCAAGCAAAGATTTAAAAAGTATGATTTGATATAATTCTTCTTTTTAGTTTTTATTGTAAAGGCTCTGTAGTAAAGAGTTGTCCTTCCTTACAATCCTTGTTGTTGTTGGGAAATAAAACGGATTGAAATAATATATATGACACGATTGAAGTATATGATCGCAAACAAACAAGATAAAGTGCAAAGAATTAATTGGTAGATGAATATAGCATTTTATTCAATTGACAAATATGGAGAAAACAAATAAAATAATTGTGCATACACAATTATTCTATATTTCATTAATACAAAACTTATGAAAGAGTCTAGTATTTATCGAGATGTATGTCAAACCCTAAAAATACCACAAAGATGAAAACAAGATGAAAAATCATGTGAAATAAAGAAAATAGTATTTTCCCAATAAAAACACGCAAAAAGAAGGAAAAAATATTTTCTAAAAAATCCAACATAATTTGGGTAAAAAAAAATCCAACAATCTCCATCTTAAAACAAATCTTGATGCAACGAACGAAATTCAAAAATTTATCAACCTGGAAAAATAAATCCGACTGCAACTAAACATCTGAACTCTTCAACAAGAACCAAACTTTCTCCAACACAAAAATACTCATTTTCCACGGTATCTAACACGGATACATGAACTCAAACACTGAGTTCTCCAAATTATACAAAGAATTAAAAATTACTTAACAGTGTCAAAGCATATCATATAGCAGAATCAACTCTCAATGTTTTCATAGAAGGCCCCAGCTAGTCTCGACACCTTCAAAAGCGCTAAAAAGCATGTGCAACCAACTCAACTTCCTCTTACCTATCTCCAATGGTTCTATCCTTAGCAGTTGAATACGATGGAACCGCAAGTAATGGTGGCAAAACGAAATTATCCATATCTTCCAAACTCGACTAAGTAATATTCTTTAATATGAACCCCGAACCAAATCCCAAAGTTACAGTACCGAACTGAATCTCCACCACGATACTAAATATGTATTGACTTTTCTTTACAAATCCTGCTGGGGATGGCAAAATGGCATGCCGGCTCGGGCCACCCGTGGCTCGGCTTGGAACCACTGACCCCTATTTTGGGGCAAAGGCTCGAGCTCATTTAAAATAAAAAATTTGAAAACAGTAACTATAGCATTTATGAAGGGAAAAAAAATTCAAACAAGCCTGCTCGTTGTAGGAAGCTACAGGGAAAAAAAAAACCCCAACCGGCTCAAGCCAAAAAAAGCTCAAACTTTTTTTGCTCGAGCCGAACCCGAACCCGAGCTTCGAGTTTCGGCTCGTTGACATGGCTAAAACCTGCCCAACCTTGCGCAATGTATAATTGGGATCTTTTCCTCCCCTCCATACAACACGAACACCATTTCGGATCCTCAGACTCCACTTCTACCAGAGAACATGTGCCCTTTTGAATCAAGAGTACTTAATGAAATAAAATTCTTCTTCGAGTCTGGAATATGTCAAACTTGATCAAGTGTTCTACATGTTCCATCCACCAGTTACCAGCTACCTCCACAAGACTCGTTGTTACCCATGACAACAACACCATCACCGTTTCATATGTGCTCAAACAAATTCTGATTGGGACACATATGGAACGCATAAGTTGTATAAAAAATTCACTTCTTGTCAAGTTTGGATTCCATGTCAGAAATCGTCAAAACATCTGCATCACTCAAACAGTTCTCGACTATGTTGGTCTCTTTTGAAGTATTTGATTGCTTCCAATGATTTACAGTCAAATTACCTTTATTCTGCAATTTGTGTAATCCATCTCAATGTGTCATTTCTTCTTGAAATAATAATAAACTTGCTTACTGAAATTTGACTACGACTAACCCCTTTTCCGATTACAATGAACGACAATTTCTTCTTCATCTATGGCCTCAGATCCAATCCAAACAAATGCTTCATCTTTTCTTTAGAAAACAATGCATCATACGCATCTGTTATGGTTGGGTCTTCCAACTATAACCAAAATCAATAATAACACTTAAATTTAACCACCAACAGGTAGAAGAAGATAACCCAATAGATTAATTGCAGTCAAAGTTTCATTACAATCAAAGAACTGCTGTAGAGCAGAAGATAGAAAAGAGAAAGAACTAGAGGAAGCTAAGAGAGGAAGTCTTCAGACATCATACACAAGAAAACCCTCGTTGCCCTCATGTACAGTTATATCAAAAGGGAATGAGAAAACACGTAAAAGAAACCAAAACAGAAGCGTGTTTACCACAATTACAATTTCTCATTAAACAAAATGACACCGTATCACCAATAGCCAATTGCTGTCCTTTCTACAATTTAAACTTCAATTAAGCCGTTACTTCATCTTCTTTCTTCCTGGCTTTGTGATTCCTTTTTTTTCTTCCATCCCCAACTCAAGTGGGTTTCCTGTCCTCCTTGTTCCCCTCCATAACATCCCTCCCCCTTAGAACAACCTTGTCCCCAAGGTTCCATTAAATCCTGTTTCTCGCGCACTGGATGATCTGGGAATGCAAGAACTGGGGTATTCTTATCCCCAATCTTCTTCTTCAAAAGGGAGACGTGGAATACAGGATGGGTTTGAGCTCCTGTTGGCACTTCCAGTTTATATGCAACCTTCCCCAATTTCTGAATTACTTTGTAGGGACCATAGTACTTTGCCCCCAGCTTCTTGTTGATCCTCTTAGCCACAGATTGTTGAGCATATGGGTGAATTTTGAGATAGACCCAGTCTCCTAGTTGGAATTCCCTTTCACTCCTGTGTTTATCAGCATATAGTTTCATTCGAGCCCTCGACTGTGCCAAATTTTCTCGTAAGATGTGATCCATTTTATGCCTCTCTTGTAGTAGTTCATCTACTGCAGTTACATTGATCTGCTGGTAGGGTCCCAAAGCCAATTGTGGAGGTTGGATGCCATAAAGTGCCTCAAATGGTGTCAATTTAATAGAGGTGTGAAGGGTAGTGTTGTACCACCACTCAGCTAGACTAATCCACTTACTCCATTGTCTAGGTTGTTTGAAAACCATACATCTCAGGTACATCTCCAGACATTGATTTAATCTTTCAGTTTGCCCATCCGTTTGGGGATGGTAAGCCGAACTCAATTGTAACTTGGCCCCCATCTGTTTGAACAATCCTTGCCAGAATTCACTGGTGAATATTTTATCTCTATCTGTAACAATGCTTTGTGGCATTCCATGAAGTTTGTAGATGTTGTCCAAAAATAATTTTGCTACAGTTGCAGCTGAGTAAGGATGTGATGTTGTTAGGAAATGTCCGTATTTGGTGAACCTATCCACCACAACTAGTATTACATTCTTCCCTCCAGAGGTAGGCAGTCCTTCTATAAAATCCATAGAAATATGGCTCCATGCATACTGAGGTTCAGTTAATGGTTGTAGGAGTCCAGGATATGCTACATGTTCCCCTTTACACCTTTGACAAGTGTCACACTCCAATACTGCTGGTTTAATCTCTTTAATCATACCTGGCCAATAAAAATGGCACTTAGCTCGATGTACACTGGCTTGAACTCCAGAATGTCCCCCTTCCTGTGAAGAATGAATGGCCTTAATTAATTTCTTCCTCACCTCTCCTCCAAAGCCAACATATAGTTTGGATTTAAATTTGAGTAGTCCATTCTTGTAGGTGTAATCTGGTTCTGACTGTGTATTGAGGAGTAATGCAGTGATTTTATCTCCAGCTTCATTATCCCCTTGATAACTATCACTGATCTCTCCCATCCAACTTGGTACTACGGTAGTGATGGCCAAGCACTCAGCATCCTTAGTGGTGTCTTTCCTAGATAAGGCATCGGCCACTTTGTTATCTACCCCTTTCTTGTACTGGATTTCATAGCTAAGTCCCAATAGCTTAGTTAACCATTTCTGTTGCAAGGGGGTAGTGATTCTTTGTTCTAGCAGGTATTTAAGTGCTTGATGATCTGTCTTAATGATAAAATGGTGCCCTTCCAAATAGTGTCTCCACTTTCCCACGGCTGTCACCAAGGCTAGAAGCTCCTTCTCATAAATGGATAAACCCAAATTTCTGTTATCAATCCCCTTACTCAGATAGGCTATGGGTCTTTTATTTTGCATCAGTACAGCCCCCAATCCCCCATAGCAAGCATCAGTCTTAATAATAAAAGGTATAGTGAAGTCTGGAAGAGCCAGTACAGGTGTGGAACTCATAGCAATCTTCAATTCTTGGAATGCCATTTCAGCAGTTTCATCCCAATTGAATTTATCCTTTTTCAGCAGGTTAGTCAATGGCCTAGCTATAGCTCCATATCCACTCACAAACCTCCTGTAATACCCTGTGAGGCCTAGGAACCCTCTCAATTGTTTAATGTTCATCGGCCTAGGCCACTCTTGCATTGCAACTACCTTAACACTCTCAAACCTCCTGTAATACCCTGTGTGGCCTAGGAACCCTCTCAATTGTTTAATGTTCATCGTCCTAGGCCACTCTTGCATTGCTACTACCTTAAAGGGATCAGCAGCTACTCCCTCAACAGTAATTACACGTCCCAAATATTCAATTCTATGCTGTCCAAAAGAACATTTACTCCCTTTTGCATAAAGCTGATGTTTCTTCAGCACTTCTAGGACTTTAGTTACATGCTCACAATGACTTTTAAGGTCAGTGCTGTAGACCAAAATGTCATCGAAAAATACTAAAACATATTTCCTGATTCGATCTTTGAACACTTCATTCATCAAGCATTGGAACGTAGCAGGAGCATTGGTGAGTCCAAATGGCATCACTCTAAACTCGTAGTGTCCCTCATGAGTCTTGAAAGCAGTTTTGTGGATATCCTCTTCTGCTACTCTGATTTGGTGGTACCCAGCTCTCAAGTCTATCTTGGTGAACCACTTTGCCCCCTTTAATTCATCTAATAATTCGTCAATCAACGACATAGGGTACTTATCTTTAATCGTGAGATTATTGAGCTGCCTGTAATCCACACAAAATCTCCAAGTCCCATCTTTTTTCTTCACGAGAAGTACTGGAGAGGCATATGGACTGTTACTTGATTGTATTATTCCATTTTCTTTCATTTCTTTTACCATTCTCTCAATTTCTGTCTTCTGTATATATGGGCATCTGTAAGGTCTGAGTTTAAATGGCTGTGCTCCTTCTTTGATCGGTATATGATGATCATTGAATCTAGTTGGAGGCAATCCTTTTGATTCTGAAAAAACTAGGGAAAACCTGTCTACTACAGCTTGTACTTCAACTGGCACCACGTCTGATCCCTTCTCAGTGCTGAGGTTGATTTGGGCTATCACTCCATAGTTTTGACTCTTGAACCAACCCTTCTCCTCTACCTCAGTCATCATCTTGAACTCCTCTTTGACGACCTCACTATTTAGCTCCATTTCAGTGCCTTCATAAGTGAACCTTATGCTTCCCTTCCAGAAATCAAAGAGCACATGATTGAATTGGCTTAGCCAATCTACCCCCAATACCATATCACTCCCTCCTAACTTAAGCAAGTTCAAGTGATATTGGAATTCCAAATTATGCATTCTCCATACTAAAGGTTTGCATACGGCCCCACTAACCAACTTTTCTCCACCTGCCATTGTCACATATATAGGTTTTACACGTTGAATTCTACAATTGATACTCCTTGCCAGCTGCTCATCTATGAAGCTGTGGGTACTTCCACTATCAATCAAGATGGAGACTCTTCTTCCCTTTATCATTCCTGGGAGCCTTATAGTTCTTGTTCTATTGCTACCCACTAAGGCATGGATGGAAATTCCCATTACCTCTTCTGAATCTCCTTTCACCTTTTGCTCTCCTTCATCCTTATGCAATTCATCAACATCCTCCCCTTCCTCCTCATCCACCAAAATGACGTTCAACATCCGATTTTTGCACACATGATCCCTAGTGTACTTTTCATCACACTTGTAACACAATCCCAATTCTCTTTTAGTTTGGAAATCTGATGGGGTTATAGCTTTAAATTTAAGAGGGTTGGTGGAATTTTTTGGGCTTGGTTCTGAATGAGGGTTGGGCTTATGGCTAGTTTCTGTTGGTTTGAAATTTGATTGAGTCCATTTAGTTTGTGAATAGGGTTCATAAGGTTTGGTTCCTCTGTTTAGAGCAATGATGGTGTTTTCTTGTAAGATAGCCACTTCAAAGGCTTTAGCTAAAGTAATAGGTTTGATAATTTTCACCATCCATTTTATCTCATCCTTCAATCCACTGATGAAAATTGATATATAGTAAGACTCAGGTAGGTGGGGTAAAGCCAGCATCACTTGGGATTTTAACTCCTCAAATTGCTCCTGGTAATCAGGGATGGATCCTTTCTGTCTCAACTTGCTGAATGTCTCAATAACCTCCTCAGCTGTATTCTCAGCAAATCTTCTGCATAATTCAGTAGATAACAATTCCCATTCTGCATTTGGGTGGCTAGTTATAAAACCATGGAACCATATATCCGTTTTTCCTTTCAAATACATTTCAGCTATACCTACTCTTAACTCATCAGGCACTTGATGTATTTGAAAATACTTCCTGGCCTTTCTCAACCATTCTCTAGGGCCTTCCCCACCGAAGTAAGGGAAGTCTATTTTGGGGATTTTGGTATTCATCCTGTAGTCCATCTTAACACTCCCCTGGGAGGTAAAATGCCCTACCCCAGAATTCAGTATTCCCTTTTCAGATGAAATTGGAGTCAGGTGTTCTTCTATTTGAATTCCTTTTTCATTCCTCTGCTATGAAGAATTCCCCGAACCAGAATTCAGTGTTCCTCCGCTCATTTTGGCCAACATTCCAACAATATTTTCATACTTGTGGTTCATCTCGGTCATCAATCCTTCGAGTGTATCCTGTCTTTCACACAGATGCTTCACAGCCTGATCCGTACTCTGGTAACCCACACTCAGATTCCCTAACTCATTTTCGACCCTTTTAACTTGTTCTTCAAGTGTTTTGCTACGAGTCTCCATTACCCCAACTCACGTACTGCTCTGATACCAAATGTTATGGTTGGGTCTTCCAACTAAAACCAAAATCACTAATAACACTTAAATAAAACCACAAACAGGTAGAAGAAGATAACACCA
>CAIGRF010179534.1:8782-20065 GCA_903798235.1 Fraxinus ornus
CTGAGTTATTCTTCAAGGAGATAGTGCGTTTACATGGGGTGCCTAAAAGCATAGTATCTGATGGGGATGTGAAATCTTTGAGTCATTTTTGGCGGGTTTTGTGGAGTAAGTTAGGCACTAAACTTATGTTTTCAACAACTTATCATCCACAGATCGATGGTCGGACTGAGGTAGTGAATAGGACCATGACATAACTCTTGCGTACTGTAGTCAATAAAAATTTGAAGAGTTGGGAGGAGTGTATACCGTTCATAGAGTTTGCATATAATAGGGTCACACATTCTAGTACTTCGTTTTTACCATTTGAAGTTGTTTATGGTTTTAATCCATTGACACCTTTAGATTTAATACCTTTGCCTATGAATGAATGAATGAAGTAACTTAGATGGTAAAAGAAAGGCCGAGTTGGTGAAGTCACTCCATGAAAAGGTAATGGCGCAAATTGAGAGTAAAAATAAACACTTCGAGTCACAAGCAAACAAGAGTAAGCGTGACATTCGAAGTGGGAGATTCGGTTTGGGTACATTTCAGAAAGGAACGCTTTCCAGAACAAAGGAAATTAAAGTTTGTAATCACGAGGGGATGGTCCATTTCAAATTTTTTAGAATGTCAACGACAATCCATACAAATTAGACCTTCCAAGTAAGTATAATATTTCAGCAACTTTTAATGTGTCTGATCTCTCCCTTTTAGATACAAGTGCAAATTCGAGGTTGAATTCTTTTTAAGAGGGAAGGGATGATATGATCCAGGAGTCGAGCCTGACGAAGCCGAAACCAAGACGAGACCCATGGACTATCGAGGGAGGCCCGATAATACGTTCGAGGGTAAAGCGAGTAGAAGAGGAGATCTGATTGCTTGCTCAAGCTATGGTAGATGAAGTGTAAAAGCTAACAAGTCATGGAACGAGTTTCTTGGGCTCGAGAAGAAGAAACCAAATGGACCAACTTGGTTCAAGAAACAAACGAATAGCGTAGATGAAAATGTGCATAACTTTCAGCTCGGGTGTCGAATTTTCGTCCATGAGTACAATCCAAAATCGTTCTCGAAATTCTCCACAAGAAAAAAGGGGTTTCATTTGTAACACTATGCGGTCGCATAGGGTAAAATGAATACAACCACATACCTATCTCTCGAGACAAAATTGGAGGCTGAAAGATGAACTATGCGACTGCATTGAAATGTACTATGCGACCGCATAGTACATTTTCGGGGTGAAATTTTTCCTTTTTTGCGAAAGTTTCCTAATTGCATTAAAACACTTTTTGATATCATCGTAATCTTGTAGGAACTTATTTACGTCCTAACTAGGTTTTTAGAGTTTCTATATAAATAGATCTTATTCTTTACATTGTATTAGACAATATTATTAAGAATTAATCAAGAGGCTATTTTGCTTTCAAATCTTGTTCTTATTAGAACTTTGCGAACTTATCAAGTTAATCTTATGACGTTCAACATCGAGTGTGGATCACGCATTGTGTAATCAAGAGGTCATTCAAATTATATTTTGTTTGGTTGCTTGGTTCATTATTCTTGGTTCAAACTCTAACCTGGATTATTCTTTTGGGTTTCCAGGGATCGTCAATCTTTTGCAGGGTTGCGTAGTGATCGTTGCTACGTGGTTCTCATCAACAAGTGACCCATGTGTATAAAGTGCCATTAATTTCTTATGGTCAAGACTCCAAACCTTAAATTTGTGAAAAGAGACATGTTAAACATTGCTGTTAAATAAGTTTATTCCCTTACTAATTTAAGTCAAACCACTAATGCATATTAAGACCTATAAATAAAGCTCATTTTTTTATGTATATTATTCTTTTCTCCCATTACTTTGAGCATATATACATTTTTGCACAACTTATATTTTTCTTTTCAATTTTTCACATCTTATGTGTATAATTTTCTCCATTAAGTGACTAAGATGATCCTTGTAACGAGTTTTGAGCCGATGACTCCAAGTCAGTTGACCATATGGGATTGGGTTATGAGAAACCCCTCGAGCTTAATTACTGGAATCAAATGAACTTCGAAAAATGTAAAATATGAAACATTTTTTAGGGGATATACTAGAGCTTAGGTATGCTAAATTAAGGTCAATCCATGTTCAATGTCACCTTAATAACAAATGATGGCTATCCCAAATCTCACACACGCGGTCAAGACTTAATCATAGATCATAGTGCATATAGTGGTCTATGAAGAAAGCTATACTAAGTATTCCACATTAACCTAAACAAAGTGAAGGAAAATATGCAACAACACATCAATTAAACTTATACTTGGTCGTAACACACATATTCAAGTAAATCATGTATCATATTATAATGGGAAAAATATTCTCTTTTTATTTTATTTTTCCCATTTTTTTTAATATTTTTTTAGAAATAAACTACCTAAAAAGCAAAAACAACCAAAAAAAAAAAATTAGATCATGCAATAATGAATGAATCATAATTAATAAGCACAAACATGCATCAAAAACACCTAACAGTTAGGTATAATAACGGTCGTACCTTTAAGAGCACTGTGATCAATTTCTATATTTTTTAGATAACTCTTTTTAACCTATAATTGTCTAATGGAAGACTTATTTTGAGTCAATTGTGCCATTAACTTGGTCAAATGACTCGCTTGATTAGTGAGGAAGTCAATTTGGTCATCAAAATCCTGATTTCTAACTCAAGTGAAATTTTGATATCTATTTCTGTTTAGGAGTTTATGACACCTAGGCTTTCTATGTCCTAACTTACGACAATTGAAACAAATAGGGATAAAGCTAGGTTCAAAGTTATACGGTCGCTGATATATATTCCTAGGTTGGTATGTCCTACACTGCTTAGTAGGCCTTTGTCATACAATACCCTTGTTCTTGAGTTTAGGATTCGAAACATACATAGGCTGGTTGGTGGCAGGGACAAAAATAATTTTGGAAGTACTAGCCATATTATAACCAGACGTCTACTTATATCCCAGACCTCCCATGTTCCAACAAGTATATTCAACCCCAAAAGACTGTCCAGTTTTTGAGATCTACTAGAGAAAACAGGAAGTTAAGACTTGGAATATTCAAGTTTGCTTAGAAGGTTCTTAACCTGAATTTCTAATTTATCGTTCTCAATTGTCAGTTCACTAACTCTCATAGATGACTTCTCAACTTCATTTGTAAGATCCTTAATCTTAGACTACATGGAATGATTTATAGTATCTAATTTATTAAGGCACAAGGTAGACTCCTGAAGGTCAACGAAAAGTTTCTTTCTGACTATGCTATTTTCTCATCATTAAGTAATTCTGAATCAGAAGAATCATACTCTTCTTCCCTAACAGTGTTCAAGGCTGTAGACTTTTTCTTCTTAGGTTGAGATATGGTGAGGTCATGAGTTTGGAGAGATCCAACCAATTCTTCAATCTTAACAGTGTCTAGATCCTTGCTCTTCTAGATAATTGTAACTTTAGGCCTAAATCTCTCAAGTAAGGATCTTAATATTTTTGACAATCTTATGCTAGGGAATTCACTCAACTAGGTTAAAACTAGAACTAACTATGTCATTCAAGCTCCCATAGAAGTCATTAAAAGTCTCATCATCCTTCATCATAATTTATTCAAACCTAATGTTCAACATCTGCAACTTAGAATTGTTACAACTTGAGTTCCCTCATGTGTGGTCTGTAAAATATCCCTAACCTCTTAAGTAACCTCACACATAGACACACGTCTAAGTTTTTCAAGTGATACAGACATAAATAGAGTATGAAGTCCTTTACTATTCCAATTACACTCATCTAAATATTTCTTGCAACTATGGTAGATGGGATAGTCCAACCAGTTATTACGCTCAACGAAATATGCTCATCCATAGATTTCAGAAATCCTTTCATTATTACATTTCAATAGGCATAGTTACTGCCATCAAAATATGGTGAAACAAACAACTAACCACTCGTCTAGAAAAACTAGGGTTAGGAATCGAATTTGGACTTCGATACTTCTTAAAATTTACTAGTTCAAGCCTAAAATCACCTAATGGGTGAATAATGTGAAATTAAAATTATCAATTAACATCAACAAGTAACTTTTTAATTGTTTTAGAAGTTTAGTCAATCCTGCGTTGAATTGCCACAATAATAACTAAAACAATAAATAACACAAGATTTGTTGACGGAGAAACCCGTAACTTGGTAAAGATTTTAAGACCAAGCTAGTAACTTTCACTATATACAATAAGAATTTACAGTATATCCATCCTAGAAAAACTACTAGAAACCCTGATCTAATTACCACAATCTCCAAGACCCGCTGGAACATGCTCCCGTTCTTTTAGAATTGTCTATCTCCTATGAATCGATAAGAACACCTTGTTCTTTTACTCTTTTTGTACTTGCGGTCCACTGCTCTCAATCTTCAGCAACCTCTGAAAGCTAAGAAATTACATTCCTGATTGTGTTTAGGAAGTTGATGTTTTGGATTATATGAATTTTGTGTTTTCCCCAACTTGTGGTTGATTGATCTCGATATTTGGATATGTTCTTGGATCTTGGATTGATGTATGAAAACGTAAAATAATGAACAACCACATACAAAAACATACTAGGTATTGGGCATTTATAATAAGAGCTATTTAGGTAGTATATTATAGATATAACTCCTAAAAATTGCAAACTAGGGTTTCAGGTATAACATTGTCACTCAAGCGCCAGGCTAGTGATAGGCGAGCAATAGGCGTGTAACTTGAGTGGTAGGTGGACGACAATGATTCTGCCTTTTTTCGCTCGAGCATCAGCCACGCAACACACTAGCGTAAATCCGACGACTTTTTCTCCTTATTTCATACGCAAACCCAAAGACTCCTAGTTCATCTATACAATCCTCCAAAAGACTTCTTCACTTTTACAAATCTTTTATATCAATCCTATTTTTTATAATAATTCTTTTGTCTAAAGAATTACCAATAAAACATAAATCCTAACATTGTGTATGAAGCTGAGAAAGGGCTTAGGGTTATTAGGTTGTTCTAATGGGCTAGATTTTGTTGGTTGTAGTGTTGTAGCATGTGTTACAGTTTTAAGTAGGGTTGAATTATTTATCGATTTGGGCTTATTGTGTGCTGCTGGTTGGTATAAAAATGAGCTTGGATTTTGTTGGAAGTTATTTGGAATAGGGAATAATATATACATAAGGTGTTTAATATATATATATATATATATATAAAGTTAGTTATGAGATGTTTCTATTCTAAACATGACTCCATTTTAATAAATTGTGACGATCGAACAAAGAGAAAAGTTACAGAGAATTCTATAGAGCAAAAAAAAATCTCAAATCCCATCGTCTAAATCTGACAAATTGAAAACAATCGAACTATTGAGGTCACAAATTGAAAGTTGTCGACGCTGTGTAGCAGACTTTTTTAAGGTAGCGATCACAAACTGAGGTTATAATAGTAGTGAATTGAGACTGGTGATCATTCCCAAGTAGATTTGAAGCATTCCAAAGTCACAATTGGTTGCATATAACATTGTACTGTTGCTGGATCTTTCTAGTTTAGAATGTTTGAAGTAGTGTTGAAACTCCAATCATGAGTTTCTGTGATGGAAATTGAAACGATCCATTGGCCTGTTTCCTATGCTGATGATCTAATGGCCTATAACCAGTTATGTGTTATTTGACATGTTGATGTGGATTTTGTGACCTACGTGCTATGACACATGACATGTGAAATATTACATGTAACCTGGGACATGTGATTTTGATCCAATGGCTTGTAGCTTGTGGTCTGTGACCTATGCACTATTACACGTGACATGTGAATTGCTGCGATATTGTTCCAATAGACCATGACCATTTCTATGGGATTTGTGATCTATGGACATTGATTTTATCTATGCAATATGACCGGTAACATATAAGTTATGACATGTGAACTTGGATATGTTACTTATTTTCAGTGCACAAATAAATGAGCTATATGATTCGTGACTAACTAATTTTGATCTGTGACGTATTGACATTGATATCTAACTTATAAAATGTGATCCGAGACCTGTGAAGTGTGACAAGATATATGTGAACTATAACATGTGACATGTGAGTATGAATCAGTAATTTTTGACAATTCAAAGTGATATGTGACTAGTTTTATTTGATCAGTGACTTGTGAACATTGATATGTCACCTATGCTCAATGACATGTGACCCATAACATATGAACTATGACATGTGAACTTAAATATGTCGCCTGTTATTAGTGTACAAAGATATGTGACATCTGATTTGTGACCAGTTAATTTTCATTTGTGACTTGTTGATATTGATCCGTGACCTATACAATATGACATGTTCTGTAACCTTTGAACTTTGATCTATGACCTATGCTCAATGACTGTGACATGTGAACTAGTATCGGTGACATGTGCACATTGAACTTTATCAGTGCATAAAGACATTTTAGGTTGTTTCCTACACATAGTAATTTCAATAACACTTGGCATGTTTATTCAAATACTAAGTACAAGAGCTTTTGAGATAGCAAAATATAACTAGCAACCTCAGAATGTTTTGAAATCCTTTTCTCCTAAATCTCTAATCCTAACACGAAAGAAAACAACTAGAGATCACATAGCTTATCCTAATAAAAAATACAACACCCTCATACTTTTGTACTTCTTTTACTTTTGAAATTTCCAAAAACGAAAAGATGAATTATGAAAAAAGTATTAAAATAGTGAATGACTCTCTATATTCCTTCGGATGAATCTCAATCATTGGATTGATCGAATGGATTTTTGAACTAATGAAACACTATCCAAGCCTTAGTAGTCGATCGATGTTGTACACAGCTACATCCATCGATTCCACCGAATTGTGCACAATGGTTCCAAAATGATTTTACTGGATTTTGATATTTAGAGAGAGAAAGAAAATCGATATAGAGAAGATAGAGAAATCTATTTCTGTAAAGAGAGAGATTATCCCGTTTTTAACATAGAGATAGAATACATGATATTTTGAATGACCTGTTGTGGGGTAGGGTGAGTAGTGGACAGATGAGAGTTTTGTTGATTTTGAATTAATTCTCACTCATCATCAGATATAAGTAATTATCTATAATTTGAGAATAGTAGAAAATCCCCAAGAAACGTTTCCATGTGCGATATACCCCTACCTATTGGAAATTGCAGAAAACCCTATGTCAAATTGCAATTTTTCCTTTTTAATTTTGGCATTTTTTACTATTTTTAACGACAAATGTAATGGATCTTGATAGCAAGGGTTTTTTTTTTTTTGCACAAAAAAGTTTCAAATAGGGGATATTATCAATTGATTTTTGTATAAACAAACCTTAAACTTTAATTTTGAAATTCAATCTTTAAAAATCTGGCTTTGTGTAATTTTTACTTTGGCGTATGTGGATTAAGAGAAAATTACCTAAAACCTTTATTTTCACAATTACAATTCAAAAACAAGAAAAGTGAAGTTTACAATTCAAAAATCAGGTGGTAATATAGATTTAATAAATATTTATTATACCCCAACATCCACCCCAACCCCAACCCAGCTTTTCAATCACCGACACCCCCCAATTCATTTCTCTCTTTCTCTCTCCCCTCATCTCTCTCTTCTCCCTCTACCTATTATCGTCGCCTGCAACCTAAATCCAATTATGCATATTCATTTTCTCCTTTTCAATCTCTCTCTATTCTTACCTCACCCCCACCACCAGTGAAGATACCAGAGAAAAGGGAGCGGTGATGTATGCCATGGGTTGTGGTGGATGTACTGAAAGCCAACGACATCGTGCAGTTTTACAAAACAGCCTTTGGAGCTGAGCTGCGTCATGCATCCTAAGAGGAAGGCTGATCACGAGATTTCACTTGTTCTCTCTGCTGAACTCAAGATCGGATATGCTATTGTTATTGTATCGGACCTCATTGATGACGACTCTGCTCCGTATGTTTTTTTGTCTTTTTTATTTTCTTCTTTCATTTTATTTGCACGAGTTTGGAGGTTATCCCCCCCCCCTTTTTAATTATTTTATGATAGATCTATGGTTTCATAGTCGTGGTTAATATTTTATTTCAAATGTCTTGTTTTTGTTGTTTAGGGTCAAGTCTGCTGTAACCGAAGGTGTGTTCTTCCTTGAGACTGAGGAGGTTGAATCTGTCTTGTCCCAGGCTGTGATCGTCGGCGCCACTGCGGAAGGAAAGATCTCCGAAGGTAACAACGTGTGAGCAAGGTGAAGGACCCTCATGGTAATATCTACTCTCCCGCGAAGAAATACGCTGCGTGGTAGCCTGAGAGCCCTCTGATTTGATATTAATCAACTTGCTTTCCTATTCCAGTCCTTTTAATTTTCTGTGTTGTCTCTAATATCAAACTTGATTAACTTTTGGTACAACTAATCGCAGTATTAGTAGTTAAAATAGTGATGGAGGTTAAGCTATTCATAATCATGTATTGGTAATGAATTTTGAATGATTAAACTTGGTTTATGTGACCTTTAATCTTAAAGATGGCAGCTATGTGCTTATTACTTGAAAATTAATTTCCCTGCTTCTCTGAAGTGATTTTCTTATTGCAAATATGTGGTTGCTTTAGTTTTTAATTAAAGCTGCATTTAGTGTTTTTAGAGTGGTTCCACTTGCAGCCAAGCTTTTATTGTGGAGGATTAATCTATTTGTACAAAATGGTATACAAAATCTTTGACAAAATCGACACTTGGCACCCCCTATTGGAGGGGTGGCTATGGGGACAGCCGTCCTTCCAATAGGGAGTGCCAAGTGTCGATTTTGTCAAATTTTTTATACACGTAGCATGATTCTATTGTGGAATGGGAGTAGTTTCCTCGTGAATAGTGCATGTTCTTTGGAAAAAGTCAAAATATGTACTTTCCTATTTAACTAGTTGTTTCCTCCAATGGCAATGTGGTGATCATTTGTTTCCAAATATGCGTGTACTGTGATTGGTTGTGACCAATTTTATCTTAATTGTGACCAATTGTGACTTGATCATATACGGTCACAATTAACACAAAATTGGTCACAATCAGTCACGCTGAACACAAATTTGATCACAGTTAGTCACATTGAATACAAACTTGGTCACAATTAATCACATTGAATACACATTTGGTCACAGTTAGTCACGGATGACACGTGTCAGCGGCTTGATTATATAAAGTGACTTGAAATTTTTTCAGTAATTTTTTAGGAGGTGGAGGGTGGTGGTAGGTGGATCGGGGGTGGGAGTGTGATTTTCAAATTTTAATTTTCTGTAAATCTTTAAGTCATCGTAGCGGCCGCCGGAGCAGTTGTGGAATGGCTGCCGAAAAATTCGTCGGACCGTCGTCGGAGCAGTCGCCGAACCGTCGTCGGAGTGGTGCCGGAGTTGTCTGAAAGATGGAGAAAGGTGGTGTAGTGGGGTAATGGGGTGGGTGAGGTGTCTAGGTTGTAAATAATTAATATATATTAAGCGGCCGCCGGACCGTCGCCGGAGATGGTTGGTAGTTTGTGTAGTGAAGTGATGTGTGTTGGTGATGTGTTTGATTTGGGTGTAAATAATTAATAGATATTATATTATAATTTAATATTTAATAAATCTATTTACCACTCGATTTTTGAAATAATTAGACAAATTTGTTACTTTTGAAAAGTAATTCTCATATGTAGGTTTTGTGTATTGTTCCCGTGGATTAATTCCGTTGCACTGCAACACATTAATATATGGGCTTATTCTGGAAGTGTGGATTGTGGCTAGTGTGGTTGTTTTTGGGTTGCCCGTTGGAGTTGGACTTTTCAGTTCATTTGTACATCAGTTAACAAATTGATATTTTTTATCATCCGCATCAAATTAATATTTTTTATCATCCGCATCAATTTGAGAGGATTCAATGAGATCAATAGTGATAATGGAGATTGATGAAAATTATGACTTAACATAATTATGTATATTATTGTATTTACCATATTTAGGTTGATTACTTCTACTATATTTAGATTGATACCATAGTTGTATAAGGTAATAATCTTCATGTATAATATAAGGCTCTCTGAAAGGAAGATCATTTAATCAAAACTTTGTCATACATTGCTCGTATATTTGTTTCTGGTTGTTAATAACTACACTCTTATTGGTATTGGTAGGTGAAGCGTTGGAAAGCTATTTATTTAATTTTATGAGAAAAATTTGTTTAAGGTATGTTGGTAAGAAGGCATTTGGATAGTCTTAAATCCAAGTTTTGGAAATTCATCGATGGTATGTAATTACTTTTTCAAAATAAATAAATAAAACTTTATGGAAGATTCGATAAATGAAGTAGCATAAATTCTATAAAATATTTGGAGCATACAATATTTCCAATAGGATGATGAATAATTATTAAAATTTAACATTAATCTTTACAGTGTCACACTAAATTATAGATCCTTGTCCATATATGTCAAAATTGGAGTTGAGACTCGTTTCATTTATCATGAGCTAATGAAACATGCTGAAAAATTATATACGTAGAGAAGGACCTTTGTATTGACATCTCAAATGATTAATTGTATCATCTTTCCATGCCTTGCTTTCTTCTTCTTCTTCCTCCCACAAGCATTTGTGCAATCTCATAACATTCTCCATTGAAGACATCAATAACCTATCAATAACCTATAACATATATGTGTAAGTGTGGAAATATTCTAAAATTCTATTCACCTTGAAGGTCTGTATCATTAAGGTATGATAATTTTTCAACCACTAATTTATTAAATATATTTATAAAGGTTCTTCAATATTGAAGGTGAATACAAACACAAACAGTCTGATTTCCAATAGAGAAATTAATAATTTTTCAATTACTAGTGGTGCATCGTGCATTGCATGATGACCGTTATAATTTCATAATTGATTTTGTTAACAACAATCTATTTTAGAACATGTAAACATTTAATTATGTAAATTGAATAATGTATTTTAATATAATTGTTGATACAAACTTATTGTGTAACTAAACTATAGATATAGATTAGTATATGAAAAGCATTGTAATAAACACAAGATGTGAACAATTTGATTTCATACATATCATTTGATTTCAATAATTTTAACAGGCACACGCTGAAATTCATGATATGTACAAGTAGTTTAATATGGTACCATACACCAAGGTCCTTTAGCCAAAAGCACTTCAAAAACGATTTTGTCCTGTTTTCCAAATGCTCATTCACCCGTGCTTCTGCTAATTTAATTGACATATGATTTGAGCATTTGCATTTAACCAAAAAAATAACCAACTTGAT
>CAIGRF010179602.1:1799-15595 GCA_903798235.1 Fraxinus ornus
AAATTTTCTTGCAAGGTCGTGATTGGAAAGCCTCTTCTATTGCTTAGGTTTGAAGTGGATTGAATGAAGAAGAGAAATGAAGGATTTGTTTTATTCCTACCCCCATCACCGCCTCACTTTCTTTCAATTTAAATTTCTCATTTAGTCAACAATTGTGGCTGGAAACTAGGTAGATAATATGAAGATGATATTTTGTATTCAACATAGCCGGCTACATTAATTTCATTTGTCTGTAATGAATAGTGCAATACAAGTTAACTACAATGGTGTGAAAGGAGTATTTAAATGAACAGTAAATTGATATCCTCTCTTTTAAGGTAAATGAGGATATAGATTTATTTATTTTTTATTATTTTATTTGGATTTTTGTACTGCTTTCGAGTTTGATTGACTAATAAATAACAGAAGTTACAGATATGGGATCCGAATTCAAACTACAAAAGAGGGTTATTTATTGCCGCTGAATCTTTTTAAATGTTTTTCAGCTACCATTGAACTTTAAAAGCTTGTTGAATTGTCACTGAACTTACTAGTTTTATCCCATATGTCACTCCACCACTCAGCTATTTTAAAGGTTAATAGACTAGAGGATATGGTATATGAAATGAAGAATGTGATAACATTTAGCCTCCGTTTGGCCCCGTTGTTTGAAATTTTTTTTTGGAGAATGTCTATTTGAAAAAGAAGGAATTTTTTGTATTTATGTTTAATATTATTTTATGAAAGATTGTGTAGTTGAAAATAAGATAAACAAGAATAAATTTTTGAGATAATGGGGACAAACGGGGGCTTAGCATATTCATCGAGTTCATCAACTTTTAAAATGATGAGTAACAAGGTGACGAATAAGATAATCTTTTATTAAGTTTAGTAACAATCGAAAATCTTTTAAAGTTCAATGACTATTATAAAATATTTGGAAAAGTTCGTTAGCAACTCAAAAGAAAAAAAATATATATTTATTTATTTATAAATTAAACTAATTATATTCATCTATTGAGATTATAATAAAAGAGGAATCTACAAAGTGTATAAATAATAACGAGTATTAATTGTGAATATATTGTTAAAATCAGTGGCGGACCCAGCATCCAAGTCCAGCCCGGGCGGACGTTGACCTCCGATAAGTTTTTTTTTAATGAAAATCATATTTGCATAGGAGTTTGTTTTTTCTTTTTAATAATGCCAAATGAGGATGGAAAATTTATTAATAAAAACACCATGGACAATTCAAAACGAGATTTAAAAGTTGGGTTCAATAGTACTGAAGCTAGAAATCCAAAACCACCTATATATCTATATAAGTTTGGGTGAATCACTAGTGAAGTGAAAGAGAAAAGAGAACTAGACAACATTTAGGAGGTGGATTTTATGTATGTTATTTACCTCGATAGAAAACCCTAAATCACTTGATTTTTCATATATAACTTTTATGTATATTAACACTTGGGACATTTTAGAGCATTAAAATATCGTTGTAACTCAAGGGAAAACAAAACATGTACAAGGACAACATATGACTAGAAAAATGTCAATCTCATATATATTCCTTTTCTATATATCGAGTCTGAGTCTCTACTTAGAGGACGAGATAATAACTTTATCCCTACATCTTGGGACCTTCAGTATGCAGGTAACGCATTTGGATAAATTCCAATTCCAATTTTAATTTTAATTTCGCTCAATTCCAAATCCAATTCTCCCAATTCCAATTCATAAATCATATTTTAACAAATTGAAAACTATCACTAAATTATGATTTCAAAATCATAACACCAAAAACAAAAAAACGACGGGCAAAAAAAAAAGAGAACTCACCGGTCAGTGGTCAAGAACTCACTAACGGACGGGCCTCTCGGCGAAGNCGACGAAGAAGATGGTGGTCGGTGTTGGTGGAAGCATGGAGAAGACGACTGGGCGGCTGTGAGCCTGTGGTGGAACATGGCAGCGTGAAGCGTAGTGGCTACTGGCTTCGTAAGTCGCCTCTTGATGTTGAAGGAATGAAGGCTAGAGAGGAAATATGACCACTTGACCAAATGTATTTGCTGGGTTGAGATATATATAGATATTAAGTATTGAACCCAAGAATAAATAGTCCAACCCAATAAAAAAAGGAGATGCTCTGGCCTGTCTGGGCCTAAAAAATGGCCCAACCAACCAACCCAACTAAAAAAAAAGTGCTGGGCTGAGGCCTGGGCTGGCAGCAACAGCCCAATAATATAACAAAAAAAAAAAACAAAAGAAAGAAGAAACCAACCCTTCAGCAGTCGGAGAAGACGAACCAGTGAGCGGCAGGGTAGAAATTCTTCCTCCCAAAAATTCTTCCGACGAATCCCAGCACGGGTGGCCGCCCCCCTGGTCGGGTGCTGGGTCCGCCACTGGTTAAAATTAATATTTAGTCTATGTTTGGTGGAGATCAAAATTCAGATTTTAATTTAAATCAAAGTTAACAATTAATTTTAATCACATATTTTATAAAATTCACAACTTTTCAATCACATATTTTATTAATTTTTATCAAAAATTATCAAAAATTTGATTTTAATTTTCACCAAAAAAGACTTAATTTTATTTCAACTAAGAAGGTTATATAATTTCGAACATACACGAAGTATGAGTTGTGAGTTTGAAGTCACGCCGAAAAGACGGTCAACTCTACGGGCCGTCAAGGGTAGAAATCTACACCTCTAAAGGTTTAAGGTCAAACCTTGTCACAAGAAAATTGATGCCGCTGTAAATGTAAGGTGACAACATTAATTATATTCCATTTTCTTAATTGAGAATCAAAGATGTGATTTTGATTGGTTTGACCATCGCTCCTTGTCCCCATCTTAACGGTCCACACTTTTTAACTATTCAACAACTCGTCTTTTTCCCCAAAAATCTTTCCCCTCGCTTTGCCTTTTAACTTTCTTTAGGGTTTTTCAGATTCACCAAAATTGAGTCTCACAAATTATCAAGATTGGAAATTTACCACCTGGGCATCTCTGTAATCGGTGAAATTTTGTAAAGACTCCATCTTTGTTGAAGAACAGTTCAAGATTCAGTGGAATTGCATCCCAAGGTTTGTTCTGCGTCATCTTTTTGCTTATGTGTTTCTGGGTTTTGTAATATTCAGTCCTGTTTATTTCATGATATGATATTCGGGCAGTTCATTTTTTTAATTTAGTGCTGTTCTATTTGTAATTTTACATTGAACAAATCTGAAATACCATGAATTGTTACTTTCCCAAAAGATTTAGGGCTTTGTTGGCAGATAATTTTAGATGAAGAAATTTATGCTTGGAAAATTAATTCATCTGCGAGCCAGCAGTTTGCAACCAAAATCAAATGTATGCATATTTAGAGCATTGAATCATACAGTTTTCTGTTGTTATTTTAGAAGACCGTGAATCCATATTGGGCATGTGATTATGCCTCTCTGGCCTGGAAATGTTTTTTAATTCTTCGTGATCAGGCTAGGCCATGGTGTGATTTAATGATAATGGTGTTATAATCTTGGGTATGAAGGTTTGTCATTTGTGGTATAGTCACATGCATTTCTCTTCTTTCGCATGGCAGGAACCTAGTATACTTTTCTCGAATCTAAAGCTTTTTGTTTGCAACATGGGATGCTTCACCGTTTTAAAGCGTAAGAAGAAGAAAGATCAGACCATTTACATCAAACGAGTCAACCCACAAGAACAATCCCCGACTAAGTTGCCTGAACCCCCAACCTGTACTCGATCTTTGCAATCTGCACCTTCGAGTTTTAGAACCAGAGTAAAACCTATTCAGTCAAACAATGGAGTGAGTAGTTCTAGGGCACGAGCATTATCTGCCCCATCAAGTCTTGATGCTGTAGAACACGACGCACTTGTGTCCACTGAATTTGAGGAACAGGAACAACATAAGAATCATATTGGATCGATGAAGGAATACCATTCACCAAGTCCTCAACCTCTTCCTCTTCCATCACCTCATTTTAGTACTTCTCTAAAAGCAATGGGAAGCTTTAAAATGGTGAACACAAGTGGCCCTCTATATGCCTCTGGACCACTTCCTCTGCCTCCAATGTTGCCTCCCACACTGCCTTCTATAGGAACGCTTCTTAACTTTTCTTATGAAGAAATTGCATCTGCTTGCCACAACTTCTCTCCTGAGCGATGTATGTCTGAAGGTATGTCATCAGTAATCTACCGAGCATCGTTTGTGGATGTTGCTTCTGGCCCGAAGAAGCTCGAAGCTACTGTAACTCGCCTTCACCACTCCACCCAGGTAATGTTAGATTCATTGATGTGAAGATATTCAATTGATTATTCTTTTTCTGCCTAAGAAAGTACGTGCTTTTGTTTGTAAGATATTTGGTGAACTCGTTCTTTTTTCACTAGTCTTGCAATTTAATTTTACTCTGCAGAGTTTAAAGGAATTTGTGAATGATGCGGGTACACTTGCATCCTTACAACATCCCTTCCTTTGTAAGTTGATTGGTTTTCATGCACGNTCTTGCAATTTAATTTTACTCTGCAGAGTTTAAAGGAATTTGTGAATGATGCGGGTACACTTGCATCCTTACAACATCCCTTCCTTTGTAAGTTGATTGGTTTTCATGCACGTGAAGGATCAGACCTTAGGATGTTGGTATATGAGAGGCTATTCCATGGAAGCTTAGATAGGCTTTTGTATGGAAGACTGGATGGTCCACCCATTGATTGGAATAGCAGAATGAAAGCTGCTTTGTGTGCTGCTCAGGGTTTAACGTTCCTGCATGAGGAAGGACCCTTCCAGGTAAAATCTGATCCTCTGATACATACATATATATTTTGTTTGGATTCTCTGTGGTTACTAAATGCTGCCCCGCTGTACAGGCTATGTTCCATGAATTTTCAACTGCCAATATACAGATTGACAAAGATTTTAGCGCAAAGCTTTCTGGATATGGTTGCATTAGCCACATTCAAGAGACAGATATTTCTAGCTGTTCTGTTGTAAGTGCCCTTAGCAACGTCAATAATTATTTGTTTCTTTTTTTTGTTGGTTTTGTTCTCTAATTCTATCATCGTCTTCCTGCAACATTTATGCAGGGTGTGGCTAATCTTTCGATGGAGACATTGGAGAAAGGATTGCTTACACCAAAGAGCAATGTTTGGAGTTTTGGGATTGTGCTCCTTGAATTGCTCACCGGCAGGAAAAATTTTGACAGCCGGCACCCAAAGGAAGAGAGGAATTTAGTTAAGTGGAGTCGGCCTTTTTTGGCTGATGACTCTAGACTGTCCCTGATCATGGATCCTCGCCTAAAGGGTCGTTTCCCTGCCAAAGCAGCTCGGGCAGTGGCTGATATTGCGCAACGATGCCTTCAAATGGATCCATCCGAGAGACCCACCATGAGAACTATTGTGGAGCATCTCAAAACTATACAAGACATCAAGTATACCTCTCGGTTTCCATTGCAAGAGCCAGGAGCAATTAGTGCAAAACATGTGTCTAGGTCACCCAGCATGAACGGGATCATTACGCCTGCTCCCAAGTCCAAGTTCTCTCCTTCACCTCCAACAAGTGGGCCATCTACTTCGTCCACAAGGTTGGCTCTACCGCCCTTATCTTTTGCTCCCAAAACATGTTCATCTACCCTCTCAGCCGAGAATATTGATATACAAGAAAGCAGGAGATCATCATCCTCAACTGTTCGCAGGTCTAGTGTCGAAGGATTCTAATTGTCCATAGACACCATTTTATTTTTATTTTATTTTTAATTTTTTTTGCATAGTGATCTTACATGACATGGAAAGGATAAAGCTCTTGTTTGGCTCGATGGTCGATGTTGTATAAATAAAGTTCGTTATCTTGGATTTGTTAGTTTCTTCCTGTCAAATGCTGGTTGTACATCCTTTTTTTTGGCCATCTTCAAGTATATAGCATATAATGCTTCATCACTTAACAATTTTTTTTTTTCCGTGAATGTCCGGATAAACTTGCGTGCACCTCAAGCTTACAACTTCATCACTTAACAATTATTTGATGATGTTATCTTTAAAAACGCAGTTTTCATTTGTATAATGTAGCACATTTTTGCCAATAGTTCACGACAACTCTACTTATACAAACAACACGTAGATTTACACTCCATTCTAGAGTAAGATCACAAAAAACTTAAATATCACATATATTAAGAAATTTCTACTCGAACAGGACAGAATAAAAATTGAAGACAACCAAAAAGGAAAAGATATCATACGGTATCGTTTTCACTTTGATCAGGCTCTGAGTGTTTGTCATTACCGTCTTGATCCTCCTGAACAACAGCAGGGACTGAGTCTTCTTGCAGTAGAGTTTCACTCTCTTCGGGCGCCTGTGGAGAACCCATTTGGATGGAAGCCAAGCTTGTAAGACCATTCTGCCTTAAATATGTGTCCAAAGGCAAACTAGCTTCCTGAAGAAGACTCATCATGCTTACACGCAACGACCCTGTATGTACATTTTCTCTATCTGGACAACAATTTAAATCCAATCCTCCCTTGTGCATTTCAGTATTTTCTTGAGATTGACTGTTGTCATGGCATTGGAAAAAAAACTCGCTTCCCGATCTTTTTTCATTAGATGGAATAGGCTGAGATATTGTCTTACTCGGGATGCTTTCCACCTCTGCTTCCTCCTTGGGACCCAACACAAACTGATTCTTCAATGCAATTTCTGCTTCACGCTCTGATTGACGTTTCTTCTTGCGCATCATCAGGGTCTTAAAGCGTCGTTTGACTGTCATGCATACGTTGCACATGCATGTGGGCTTGTGTTTACCCTTCCCACTGGGAGGCTGTATGCACACAATGCAGGAGCACCCGGGACGATGCCTAGGATGTTTGGTAGTTGTTGCAACAGATGAAGCGCCTGGCTCACTCATGTCACCTCCAACAGATGCAGCATTCACCAGAGCTTCTTGGACTGCAGATTCACATGCCTCTGCCGATCTGTGGCTCGTTGCAAATCTCCTTTTTTTAAGCTCTATGGAATAGAAAATAAGCAGTGATCTAAGTATTGTAAGATTAATCAACTACATAAATACACTCGATCAACAGAGTTCAAATAATAAACTTTAAAACGAGTTTTGTGAATAAACTAGTCAATTCATTTTCATTGTACTTCAAAGTAACAAGCATGATTACATGCCTTAGTAAGTGATCGATAATTTCAGGTGGAGCCCCAGTGGAGACCAGAGACCACGAAAACTCTGCTTATTCATTCTTAGATGAATATGAATCAGATGACCAAGTTTGTCTTCACAAGTATAAATTATGTTATTATGAACATAGATGGACATATAATTCTCTTCAGAATCTACTGAAGTTCCTAATCAAACTATTCATAGTAATGTCAACTCTGATGTCCTGGCTCCACCCCATCGGCTACAGACATAACATATCCTGCACTTTGAGGAAAAACTAAAGGATATTCTAACATGGCAGACACCATCCTTAACTTAGAATATGGACAGAATAACCTACCGCTGTTCATTTTAAGAAGATTCTCAAGTTCCCTGGCACCCAATTCATCTGGTGCAGAACACGAGCATCTGTTAGAAAAACAGCATTATTCACTTCAAAACTTTATTCTCTAGCAAAAAGAACTCGTCACACATAGAAAAACCTTTTTCCACCTTATCTGGCAAGAAAAGGTTGAAAAACACAACCAACCTTGTTTGGTCCCAAACATTGTCCTGACATGTCCACATAGGAGGGAGAAGAATATCAACAGGAAGTCTTCGCCATTTAAAGCAGCTATCGCACTGAGCCCACTGCTCCTGCTCATCCCTGGATAGAGTTATTCATAAGTTCATTCAGTAAGCCCCAAAAAAATGGAAGGAAATATAAATAATTGTAGGAAGTGGTGAACTGCTGGGTTTTTGCAACTGTAAGTATAAATTAGATTGACATATTGCTCGTAGAATGAGGCAAAAATACTGAATGTTTGCGAGTGTACATCGAGTCAAATTATAATGATATAGGAACTACAGTAGGGTTCAGTCCATAAAGGGATAGAAAGTACATATGTTTTATGAATTTCTTATCTTACCCAGATATGCGGGCGGTAAAAATACCCATCTTCCCAAAAACTGGTGGTTCCTGATAGCAAAGATAAATGTCAAACCATAACCAGAGATTCTTAGTAACAGGTACAGGAAATCCTTTTTTTTCATGCAGTAGTAAAGAAACAATAAAATGAAAGAAGAAATTTTCAAAAGTTTCTTACTTCAAATTCTTCGAATTCATGATCCTCGATAGTGACAGTGCTTGGCTTGACACTAAGAGGGGGGCAGAGCATATCCTGTACTTCTTCCCATGAAAGTTTCAGCTCCAAAGCATCTTGACTATCAATATGCAATCTCTTACTCTTTGAGCTAATATTTCGACTTCTTTTGCGCTCAGGAAGTGGCAATGACTGGGGAAGCATACCATCTCCAGCTTTGGACCCATTCTTCTCAGACATTGGGCTTAAATTTCCACCATAAAAATGTTTAGATGGCACATTCATAGAAGAATTCCTGCTTCCTTTCAGCGACTGAAGAATTCCAGAGTAGCCACTCATTACAGGTAGATTATCTGCAGCCGCCAAGAGCGGTTCATTTTGTAACACACCACTATATAAGGCAGATAGATGTGAATCCTGCTTAATGAATAATACCAGTATCAGCATTCACCAAGTAAAGCCAAACACCGTGAAAGTTACATATATTTCATGCATACGTAAAAACACGGAGAGAAACTTATCCAGTATGAAAAAATGTCTCCTGCAGACAATTTGACTACCTGCACAGAAATAGTGCTTGATGCTTTGCGAAACCCCATCAGAAGTTTTCCTTCTGGATCCATGCGACTGAAAGTTACTGGAAGGAAACAACATTTCAAAAAGATGAGAGGATGAGTAATTAACAGAGAGAGAGGAGTACAAGAATGGACTTACCGGAAAATAAATGTAAAAAACAGTTCAGTATTTGAGCAGATTGACTACAGTCATTAAACTCATTACACATGGTCAACACATGTGAAACCGAAAGAGTTCAGCCAATGAAAGGGCATATATTATAAAGCAAATTTTAAAAATTTATCAGTATGTTTGAATTGATACAATTTTTCTTGCAAGACAACTCTATCCGTCTAGTACAAGGAAAATGGTAAACCAGAAATGTGGTCAAACCCAGGACAAAGTGCACTCCAATATCTTCACCTTCCTTCCACAGCAATGTCCTCCTCATTCACCCAATTCTGAGAAATGGCGCATACTAAAGAACAAGCACCAACCTCAACCACCCAGTCCCAATTCTGGTTATAGATAACCAACAGCGTACTTGATGGAAGAAACTAGATGCCAAAATGTCCAATTTAAGCTTACCAAAAATAGTTCATTTATTTACACTGTTTTTTCTGTAAATGCATTTTCAACTCAACAACTTGAGCCAATGGTCAGGTCTTTGCGATAAAGACGGAAAGAATCTATAGACAATGAAGGCAAGAAAAGGCAACAGAATCCCCATTCCCACCTTTTTCTCTTTTCCATTTTTTTAATGTTTCATTACACTGCACTATTTCCATAAAAGAGTCAGCATCAAATGTTAAAGAGTAAGGAAGGAGTAAATGGAAGAAGAAACAACAGAGGTTAAAGAGGACTGAAGAAGGGATTTTGGGATTATGACAAAGTAAAGGTATCTCTACGAATTTGGTGATTGGTCTTTGCTATGTTTCGGGGAATCTATCCCTGGGCTTAGGAGTACAATATAAACATCGTACCAACCATAAATAAAAATAGGATACCAAATAGTCCAACTCTGACGATTCAGCAATTAATAAGCTAACAATTAGAACAAGATATCAGGTACTCAGAGACATCAGAAAATAATATAGGAAACAAAATAATATAGGCTTTTATAAGAAACCCTGAAACAGACATTGTGGGAGAGCAAAGGGGGTGAGTTTAACATAGATTATTGATTATCACATAAATATAATGGACTTCTTTGAAGTGATCAACAGAAAAAGAAGTTAAACCCGAGACATCAAGTAGATAAGTTAAATATCAGGAAGTGAGGAACTAGTGACTATGAAGACTGATTATTGAGCATAGTAATGCTATAACTTTACAAAATACAGATCCAATGAAATCAGGTATTATCCAAAGGAAAGGGCATAGAAAGATACCTGTATCACCAGCCTGTAATTGCATTGACTGGATGCAAGGAGTAACACCCTCTAAAACATACATTCTGCTGTTATTATTAGGCCAAAATCTAAACTGGAATACCCATTCTTTGCCCTTCACATCCTGAATCCTCAGAGGAAGGCCCTCTGGTTGAGAGATTGGTGGAAAATATGCCTAAACAACAAGTTGGACTTCATCTCATAAGAAAGCTAAAATCAAACAATCAACCTGCTTGGGAAGTTTGGAGAGGTTGGTGCAATAATTTAATATTAGTGTGCATCTCAATTGTCACCAATAACAAACTTACTTCAGCACATGCTTTAGGAAGAACTAGACGACCTATTCGCCCAGCATCACTGGCACTCAAAACCTTTTCAAATAATGGCACAATGGTAGAATTTGAGCTTGAAGATGACAAAATTAAGGAACTTGCAGGAAGGTGTATAGATAAGAAATAATTGTAAACTTCGTAAGTGTCAAATGATAGGTTACTAATAAAAAACTTTAATTATGGATACTCTCCGGATATTTGTTGCAACTCCTTGTCTGTTATTCGAGGCCAATAACGAGGTAGCAACTGATTCTTAACCCGTCCTTCAACAGGTGGTCTTGCAACGCGTAACTGTGAAATTGTGCTAGAGTTTGTTTCCAACCCAGCAGAAAGAATAGAACTTGGGGGTCTCTGGAAAAGATGGCGAGGCCTAAACCCCTGATGAAAGGAAGAAATGGATGATTCCCTTTCATCAGCAACCACTCCATAAGATGGATTTGCGTTTGCTGAAGCAGACAATGCGATACTCAAGTTTGTTTGAATTAATGATTTATGTACAGTCTTAGCATCCACATGTGCTTTGTATGCTTCTATGTTTTGTGAGGACTCAGTAGATGCCTGATTAAAATTTAATAATAATTTATGCCCAATTTCTTCTGAAGCAGGAAAACCTTCTTCCAGTTTAATTGGACCAAGTGATACTGTAGGATCATCATTCCCGGAAGGTAGCGATAGTTTCCGGCAGTCATTTTGAGCATCATCACCAGATTGTGTACATGTCATCTTATCAAGATTTCCACTGATACTATCTGCAGTTGAGACGACACATAATTTAGATTTTTCTTGTGTCGGAGTCTGCATAAAAAATTGGAAGCATCAGAAATTTGTGCCAATATATGGAAAAACACTGTACCATTCCACAAACGATATATCCAAAAAACTGAAAAAGAATAATGTTCCACAGGTTCCAAAAAGCATAGGCAATATGCACTATAAAGAATAAACTAAGGTAAATCATGTTAGAACAGCTTGTGACTGAATTTGGAATAACATCTAGAAAATACGCCCCTGTTTGAGCCCCATTTTTATATAATAGATTTGTAAAAAGTAAATTTTTTTTTTTTTTTTGGGAGAATTGTTGTGTAAACTTATTTTATTGGGAAAATCTGCGGTTGAAAATGATTTGGGGGAAAATGAGTTTTAAAAAATGGGGCTCAAATGGGGGCTACATTCCCTTGATAAAATGCTAAAATTGCAGACTACATAAATAGCTAACAAACAAATGTGTTTATTTTGTTGGTTAAAATTTAAAACCAATGACTAAAAATTAAAAAAGTTTCAATGATAAATAAAATATCATGAAATCATGAAAAATAGTCCGATGTTAAAGATTGGTAAGTGCTTGAGGTTCCAATTCTTGAAAATAGAGTTTCAGACTCAAATCTTTTAGGCTGAGTTTAGAAGAAGGGAGGGATACTTTGGCTGCATAGAGATTGAACCCCGAGAATTGGGAGAATGGAAAGGAGATGTTTGAGTTCCAACCCACTTCTCCCAATTAGCATTTCCTAATGAATTAAAAATTGAAGAAAGACCCATCATGCGTGTATGGTAGAACGTTAAAGACATGTTTGGCGTGCAGTATTGGCCAGAAATTGACATTATATTAAGAATATGGTTTTAGCTTCATTTTAATATTTAATGTCTAATGTACAAGAAATCATATTAAAACATGCATAAACTGGTCTTACACTGTGAGGTTTAGAACTTCTGCAGCAACCAATACAGTTTACACCTCCAGTGTCAAGTAACTCAAGCAATGAGCTGGAAGCAATACATCCACAATGAAGATGCTGCCAATATCAACCCAATCGAGTTCTCTTAGTACAAATTAAAAAGGATTTTTCCGAGAAAAGAGATGTTCAACTCATTCAAGCACTTTCCTAGCTCACCTTGCCACATGAACTGCACTCCCTCCAACCAGTTTCCTTGGAGTGAAACATCTCACAGAAAAGTAATTGCTCATAGGCAGTCCTGCGGTCAAATACATACAGTAATATTATATTCTCTGGATGCTTTCATGAAATTGTATAAAGGACAATGCAGATAAGAATATTTCGAATTTGTCCTGTGATGGATAGTTCAACCTCAGCATGACATACTCTTGATTCTGCTCAATTCTCAAGAAACAAATGACATCAAAAATTTATCCCCAAGTTGATGGGCATCCATAACAAAGTTGAACAGTTCTAAAGATAAAATAAGTGAAAGGAGATTTGTGTGAGGTTATTTATTCAAACTAAAACATAGATGGCATTCTATTCTTAGAACATCTTGCTTCCAGTTACACAGGTAAAATTTTACTAACATCATTCTCATATCACTTCCAATTTTAACCACAATTTACCCCCTTTACTTGTAACTAATCGAATTTATTACAGAATATATACATTAATCCTTACTTCCATTACTCCATAGAAAGTCATTGTGATAAATTATCTACCAAAAGTATACGGTTGAGATCCAGAACTATGGTTTCTTATCTATGAACTGCTAATTTGTTTTCTCCATGCTCCATAAAACCCAAAGACACAGACTTCACTGCCGTCAATATCAACGTCGAAAAAGAAAAGAAAAAACATTTCCGCGATAATAGGAGAAACCCACCTCAAAGATTTATTCAAATGCTAAAAATTCTGCTTATGAAAAAGATGGTACAGTTGAATTAATACAGATAAAACAAAATTACAGAAAATTTAGAATAGATTAATTGCTTGGGAACAAAACCCCCAAATTAAGTACCACAAAATCGAATTTCCATGAGAGAAATAGAGAGAGATCTGAATAGAATATTTACCCGCACTTAGCACAAAGAGTGGCAAATCCACCGGATCGCAGAGGCCAACCCTTTTTCCATTCAATTGACGTTGATGACGATGAAGATGCTCCACAAACCCCATTCATGCACGCCCGAGAATCCATTTTCTTACTACCCAAACCCTTCAAATTTGAAAAGAAAATAAAATGAAGTATTACAAGAGAAAAGTCAACTAATTTACTGGCAATAATTAATTAAATTATTCGAATATATTAGTGATTCTAACCTTGAAACTAAGAAATTCTTCCTCTGATTTTTGGTTTCTATTTGGAGAGAAGGGAAATTCAAATTGTGATACTGTTACATACGGCTAATAAAATCCCGGGGTATTGGTGGTCGGAGAACAACTCCGGTGACCGCAGAGTTGGATCGGCGGCGGAGGAGATTGAAAGATGTGCATGCAAAGAAAGAGAAAAAATTCTGGGTGTCAAAAAATGCATGCACCAGACTTGAAGGCTTCAAGGTCGCCCACCTTTCTTTTTC
>CAIGRF010179619.1:0-19401 GCA_903798235.1 Fraxinus ornus
ATTATTTTATGAGAAAATGTGTAATTGAAAATAATTTTTCGAGAAAATGAATTTTTGGAAAAATGTTTTCGAAAAAATGCATTTTTGCAAAAAAAATGTAGCCCAAACATTGGCTTGGCGATAGTTGTATGAAATCAATTATGCAAATTGTACAAAGGTGATTTACAAAAGTGTGTTGACAAACTGATATAACAAGATTTAGGTCATTGATTTGAAAAACTGTTTTTAAAATCATTGGTCAAGATGTTGTCAACACGTATTTTGTAACATAACTTTATACAAGTAGCATAACTAGTATGAAGTTGTCTTTTTTTGACCAATTGCACAGTGGAGTAGATAGACTTCTTTCGTGTATAATAAGCATTATAGGGTTGTACTTTGTTGAGTATTTTACTTATTAATTTAAGAGTTCAATTCAGTTAAAACTACTGTTTGATTCCCATGCTTTTAAAGCTGTTTTTTTTTTTTTTTAACATACTCAAGTTAAATAACATATTTACACAATAAAATATTCTGTACATAAATTCAAAAATTTTCCCACTTTTTAACTCACTCATTCTTCCAAAAAACACTATTCAGAACTCTTTTTCTTGAAAAGAATGACCACCAAACAGAGGCTAAGTTAACCAACTAAACATGCAAAAATTGTGTATAAAATGTTCAATCAAACTTGGTGTACAATCATTTGTTACATTTTGATTGACAGCATGTGACAGTCACGCATTGGACAATTTTCACGTCAACTTGTTTTTGCAGCCACTAGTTTTTTGCCAACGCACATATTGTCATCTATAATTGTACAAATAGATTTGTCCAAAAATGTTTGGGAGGCCAGTCTATTTGCAAACTTTTTATGAATTATCCAAGACACAACACTAGTTGCTCGTTAATTGTTTTGATAAAAAGGTAATTATTGCTATCAAGTCAGGATTACCGATTACTGACTTATAAGAGCCTGTTTCACAGTCATTATAATAGAAAAAAATGAGTATTGAATAGTATTTTTAAGAAAATGTGTGGTTAGAAAGTAAGAAATGTTTTTTGTATATGTGTGTAATATTTTATTGCCTGAATATGTGGTTGAAAGCGATCATATATCAAATCATAAAATAAATTAATGATTGTCAAACAGACACTTATTTTCATTTTCGGCCAATTAAAAAAATATTTTAAATAAACTTATTTGTACAAGTCGGTTATTTGTGCTTAGAAAAACATGCAAAAAAAAAAAAACTTTCTTTGTGCTTGGACCCAGCTTCTCATGTGAAATTTTCAAGTCATTGAATCACAAGTTCTTACTACCTATTCTCATTTGCAGTTATTGTTGTGCTTACTTAAAANGTGGTTGAAATGAATACAGTGAAAAAATTAATGTAATGTAATGGAAAAAAATGGGGGCCAAATGGGTCGTAATTTATAAACTACTGTGTGTGTGTGTGTGTGTGTGTGTGAGAGAGAGAGAGAGAGAGAGATCCAATTTCGTGGAAATTGCTATGTGACTTTTTGAAATTAGATGCTGCCTGTGGACTATGTGTGAATGAGCTCAACCATAAATACCCACCCTTGGCATATGCAGTCCTATTGAGCTTTAGGATTCCAGAGAGAGAGAGAGAGAGAGAGAGAGAGAGAGAGACTAATAATCCCATTTTAAGCAAAAGCAAAAGCGAAAATAAGCAAAAAATGGTTCGAGCTCCTTGCTGTGAAAAGATGGGGCTGAAGAAAGGGCCTTGGAGTCCTCAAGAAGATCTGATTTTGATCTCTTACATTCAAGAGCATGGCCATGGAAATTGGAGGGCACTCCCTAAACAAGCTGGTAATTATGCTTCTACTTATTTTCTGCACCGCTTCCCAAACATTTTCAATTATGCTACATCAACAGAAAGTTTGACATAATGGTTGACATAACTTCACGTGACATTTCATCGTTGGACTATTTTAAACACCATCAACTTTCTCATCCAATCATCTCCCACCACGACGTCTTCTGGCCAAATTCTTCTGGGAAAGTAGCAATATTCTTTATTCTCGTGCGTTTTTTCATTACTGGGAAGAATGTATCTATACAAGAAAGCAAAATTCATTATAAAAATCCATCTGGGCTTAAATTTATTTATTTATTTTTTTTAAATTATTGTTACTGATAATTTTGTAGGTCTACTGCGGTGTGGGAAAAGTTGCAGACTACGTTGGACAAATTATTTGAGGCCGGACATAAAGAGGGGAAATTTCAGTAAAGAAGAAGAAGAAACTATCATCAAGCTACATGAAACGATTGGCAATAGGTGTGTATGATGTATCTATCAATCAACTTACATTTCACATTAAATTAGAATCGACCTTCAATATGAAAGAAATGTTTATCCGTCAGAGCATCTTCAGAGACTCTTTGAACATGAGATACTCCATATTTTAAAAAGTCAACATGTAAAATCAAGTTCCAAGAGACTCTTTGAATTAACTCACTCTCTGTAATTAAATGCATTAAAAAAGTTTCAATTTTTAATGTAGGAAAGCAATAAAATAATCTTAAAAAAAAAGTAAGTGAAAATAAAAGATAAAAAAAAATAATAAATATTTTTTTGGAGCAGTAAAATTAAATTTTAAATATAAAGAGTTTGTTGAAGTACTTCAAAATGTTAATTCTCTAAATTTATAGATGCTCTCCAAATGATAGAATATACTCTTTAAAAATAATTAGCCTCTCTGAGATGCTCTAATTGTTTCGAGCCTAGTCTTACGAACATATTTAACTGTTGACACTCAATACTTTGCAAAACCTTGGCTCTTTGTCTCTTTTCAAGAGGTGGAGTCGGGAATGTAATCCAGTAGAGGTATGACTTAACCAATGAGATGCCCATAATTTAAAACCCGAATAAGTTTTTTCGAATCAGGGGTATGATACTTTCAAAATAGTTAAAATAAACAAAAAAAAAAAATAATAATAATAATAAAAACTTGATCTCTTGTAAGATTTGTATGTACACGTTGGAATAGTCAAGATTAGCTGAAAAGATTCTCTTTAATATAATAATTCCAACATTAATCAAGTCTACAAAATCATTAAATGACTGTACGGACATCGATGCACGGCATGATCTGTATCTCCTTAGGATTTCTTGTCTAAATAATTAATCTTAAGCACTAGATTTCATGTTTGTTAATTTATCCGAAAAATTGCTCGAGCAAAGCAAATATTCACAGGTTTGTTCTTTATTTTGTTTTTCAGATGGTCTGCTATTGCAGCAAGATTACCCGGAAGAACAGACAATGAAATTAAAAATGTCTGGCACACACACTTGAAGAAAAGGCTCAAAAATAGTAAGACTTCTGAGGACTCCAAGGGGGACACAATCATTCAAAAATGTGATTCTGAAGCTCCTCAAAATCCCAATTCCTCTAGCGAACAAATTGTTGATAGTCCACAGCATTGCTCTAGTGAAATGTCATCAGTGACAGATTCATCCGAGAAAAGAGTTACTATGCACGAAGAAATGGACTACTCGTCCGAGTATTTTTCTCAGATCGATGAAGCCTTTTGGTCTGACGACTTCTCCACAGACTTCCCGGCTGCTACAAACGATGAAGCTCAGTTCAAATTCCCTTCGTCTCCCGTGGGAAACGATGCTGGTGGGAATTCGGAGGTTGATGATAGCATGGACTTTTGGTACAATGTTTTCATTAGAGCGGGAGACATGCCTGATTTACCAGTGTTTTGAGTGCTGATTTGGTTGTAATATATATTTAGGACAGGATTTTCAATCATGGGATGCTGATTTTCCAGAGGTGCCGAATAATGGAATCATTCCATCATCAAAGTTAGAAGAAAATAAGATTGTAGCTAGGATATTTCTTTTGTGTTTTTGTTCTCATTCAGAGAACAGAAGTGGAAGTTGACATGAATACTAAGGAAAGAAAGGGGATTTGACCTAGAAATTTGGTTTGTACACACTTAGATTTGAAGGATTAAAGGTTAAAAGTAGGGACTAGGGACAGAAGAAATCCTAGTTATATATTTTCCTTCTAACCCATGTTTGTTAGTAAAGTTTAATGTTTTCTTGATTACTCTGTTGAAAATTGTGTTAACTTCGATGAGAATGATGATGAAAATTTGGGAATGTAACATTGTTATTTTTGTTACCATACCATTGGTGCTAAGCACTTATCTACTTAACAGCGTAATGACATTAAGCCCGTTTGACATCTTTAAATTTTTTAAAAAATGTTTTGAATAGTAATTTTTTTTGAGTGTAATATTGTTATTTTTGTTACCATACCACTAGTGCTAGGCACTTATCTACTTGATAACGTGGTGACATTAAGCCCGTTTGACATCTTTAAAATTTTAAAAAAATGTTTTGAATAGTAATTATTTTTGAGAATGTGTGGTTAAAATGTCGGAAAAAAAATTTGAGTTAAAGTGTAGAATATTTTATTATGTGAATGTATGATTTAAAATGAATATGAGAAATAAATTAAAGTAATATAAACGATGTCAAACAGGGGCTAAATGATATGTTCAATTAAATAGGACTCATATTTCTATATCTAATTGAATTTATCATTTAATGTTACAATACTTTCACAGTAAATACTAATGGTGCCATATAGCAATATTATTCTAAACTTTTTTCCTTGCATGATAGTTGATGAACTAACGTATGCATGGCTTAGGCACAACGTTTAATTGTCTATATGAAAATGAATAACTCAATATTTCTCTATTTGAAAAAGTAGTCAGTCAATAAAATATTAAAGCAATAAATATATAAACTTGGATAGTAACTTATTGATGAAAAATTCACACACACACACACACTTAGTTTATTTTAGATGAATTAATGAATTAAAAAGTATATATTTTTCAGCTTAGAAGAAAAATCAAACTCATAAAAGTCAAAGTTGGAAACAAAACGCATCACACCATCAATCAAAAAGAACTGTTTTTAATCTACCCCAATTAATAATATCATAATTCTTTCAATTTAGTCCCTACATTAAGGCTTTGTTTGTTTGCTACGTTTTCCATGAAAAATGTCACATTCGAGGAAAACGAATTCTACTTTGACCGTTTGATTGCAACATGGAAATGAAAACTAAATTCTAATGTACAATCACTTTAACCTGCATTTTTTTTTTCATGAAAAACGAATTCATGTGAGTTTGATGGATTTTTATTTTTCAACTAATATGAAATTGAAATTTCTTTCCACCTTTGTCTATCAAACAGACTCTAAGTTCTAATATAATTACCACAATACTTAGTCAAATTCAAGAAAAGTAATTAAGTCAACTATTTGGGAATCACTTCCATTTGTTCGTCGAACATCTTTAATTAACTTTTTAAGTCATCTTTTAATTTTACAAGTCTTTGTTATTTTATTCATTAGTATTCCAATTTCTTTTTGGTTTAGGGAATTTCATGTCGATTGTTTCCTTTAAGCTTTAGGGTCCGTTTGATAGGCAAATGTGGAAATGAATTCTAATTCCATGTTAGTTGGAAAATAAAAATTCACCAATTCCATAAGAATTCGTTTATCCAAAAAAAAAACAAAGAAAATGCAACTTAAAGTGCTTGTACTTTGAAATTCGATTTCCATTTCCATTTCCATGTTGCAATCAAACGGTCAAATTGAATTCGCTTTCCTCGGATGTAACATTTTTCTTGAAATTCGTTTATTTGATTGCATTAGATTAAAAAGTAGCTAACCAGATGCAATTCAATTCAAAATTGATTGACCCGCAATGCGTTTAACCTAGTTATGTGATGCCAGAACCATTTTGCTTCAAGACGAAACATAGACATAAATACAATGGCAACATGAACAAATTGTAATGCACAAATTCAGAGAGGATAAGAATTGGCACATAAAAGTTAAACTATGTAACAAAATTTAACTCTTAAAGGATACCTCTTATGTCGAACTTTTATTTCATTTGGATTCATAAATTGGAAATGGATCGGTTAGATTGTGCTTAGGAAATCGACATGAGTAGCGCCAACTGAATTTAAAAGGAATGTAGCATTCTCTGTCATATGAGGGTAGAAATTAACAAAATTAGGGCTTTATTTCATTGAAAACTAAATAATGAAATTACATAATAAAAGTGTTTATATAGACCCACTAGAAAATAGGAAACCTACCAATAATAGGAAATCTACTAATAATAAGAAACAAGTAAATAAATAATAAAATAATTTAACATCCCCCCTCAAACTCACGATGCTATTGCTAGAAGTATGGAGAGTTTGCCAAATAAGAAACGAAAATGCGAAGTGTAGTGGGCCTTGGTAAACATGTCAGCAATCTGCACGGAAGAAGGAACGAAAGGCAATGTGATGGTGCCAAGTAAGTTTTTCAAAATGAGAATCTTAATGTCTGTCAAAATAATTGATAGTTCAAAATCTTGATATGGACGTATTTATTGAGAAAACACAGAAAAAAATTAGGGAAAGAGTTGCATGTAGTTCCCCATAAATCAGTTTAACTTAGTTATATATGGAAAAACCAGCCTTGATGGATAAGGGAAATAGAGCTATTGCTTGCCATATTTGAAGTCTGTGATGGGGATTATAAAGAAATAGATAGTTGCTCCTTATCGTTTCAATTCTCAATGTTCTGTGCAGATGTAGCTTTTTTGGCTTAGCTTTTGTGTATAAATTAGGAGTAATATCTTGTACAATCTTAACTTAAGATATATGAATTCCTTCGCAATCAATTTGGTAACCAAACCAAAATCTTCTCTCTTTGTTATGGTATCAGAGCAACATCATTGAATCTCTATATTTTACTAATCCTAGCATCCCTCTTCACACCTGAATCTTTTTTCTCCCCAACCCTTGTTAGGGCTGAACCTCACCAACCTGTAGATGAACTTTCTCACTAATCTGTAGAAGAATTTCCCAATCCCTATTTTCTACATCATGGGGAGAGCCCTCGACTTGTTTTAGTCTCGCAGCCATTAACCCCTCATAACTATCATGCTTGGAGTAGAGCTATATATGTAGCCCTCTCAACCAAAAACAAATTAGGCTTCGTCGATAGAACTATCACAAAGCCTGCTGATACTTATGCCAAATACTTACAATGGCAGCGATGCAACCACATGATCCTATCTTGGATCACCAACAGTATTTCATCTGAGATTGGCGAATATATTATGTTATCTGACTCTTCATCAGAAGTGTGGAGTGAGCTCAAGAAAAGATTTGCAAGATCAACCATTAATAGGATCTTTATGCTTGAACAGTAACTGTTAGCAACTATACAAGAAAAAAAAAACCCAGCAAGTGTCTACTTTTCCAAGTAGAAACTCGTCTCAGAATAGATACTGAGGTACGAGGAGCCTTTCAAATTTCAACAACAAATTGTGGTGCTATTTCGGTACTGGACAAAAGGCTAGAGAGAAGGCAAATCATGCAATTCCTTAAGATATTTGATGACATTTATGCTGGCCTAAGAAACCTGTTCTAATGAAGGACCCACTGCCCTTGTTAGATAATGTGTTCAACCTTATTTTACAAGAGAAAGGCTAATCATGAGCTCACTAACCATGTGGAAAGATTCAGAATCAGAAGGGAAATCCCAGTTAGACAAAAGGAAACTACAAAGAATAGGGTTCTAAGGAGAAAATATCATGCACAAAATGTGGGAGAACAAACCATAACATGGAAACTTCTTGGGAAATCTATGGATACCCTACAAACCACAAATTTCATAAACTAAAATCTGGAAGAGAAACCTAGCAAAAGATGGCCAACAATGCATCCTCAGATGAGGGATCAAAAGTGTCAAGTCTGAACATTTCACCAGATCAGATACAGCAGCTTATAGAGCAATGCCAAAATTCCACCCAATCTAGCAACAACTCAGAAAATCAAATAGCTGGACAGTTGGAGGACGATTGGAATTGCTAGAGAAAAACAAGGGCTCTATTTTTTGGAGAAGAATCAGTTCGAGACAAGCTGTCATCTCACCATCCTGTGGTCAACTTCTCATCTATTTTGACACCAGAATTGTGGCATTTGAGATTAGGACACCCTTCCTATCAACACCTCAGTTTGTTGTATAGCATAGAGCATAATATTCCTCCTTTTACTGCATCACTGCGAAACTTGTCATATGGCAAAACAACCGTTTGTCTTTTCCAAAGAGTCAAAAATTAGTCGATGCACCTTTTGATCTAACACATATGGATATTTGGAGCCCTTTCTCTGTTAGTTCACTCAATTGTGCTTATTACTTTCTTACAATTGTTGATAACCACAATCAAATGACATGGACTTATCTCATGCGTTCTAAAAGCTAAATAAGGCAGATCATGGAGAGTTTTTCAATCTTTTTGAAAATCAGCTTCAATGTTAGATTAAAGTAATAAGATCCGATCAAGAAAAAAGTTTCAAATGACAGAATTCTTTCTTTCAAAGGGGGTAGTTTACCAACAAAGTTGCATCTATGCTCCTTAACAAAACTCTATTGCTGAAAGAAAACACTTGCTAAATGTAGCAAGAGCTCTTAGATTTCAAGCCAATTTGCCTTTAAAATTCTGGGAAGAATGTGTTGTCATAGCAGCATATTTAATAAATAGAATCCCTTTTCCAAATCTCCCTAACCGATCCCCATACCAAACTTTTTTCCCAAATTCCTTCATATTATCGCCTAAAGACTCTAGGATGTATGTGCTATGCATCAAATCTCAATCCCCGCGATCCAAGTTTGATCCAAGAGCACGTATGTGTTTATTGATAGGATACCGAAATGGCATTAAAGATTACAAACTTTTTGATTTAAAGACTCAAGAAACCTTTATTAGCCATGACGTAGTCTTCTATAAAAATACCTTTCCTTTTCAAAATACAAATCAACTATCACCACTCTTACAAACACCTCATCTCTCAAGATTTGATAACCTACCCATAATACCCAACCCTATATCAGAATATTATGATCCTTTACTAGCAGTACCTGCTCATACCGACAGTGAAATCATCTCTGCAATCAACCCACCCGTAGAGAACTACCACCAAAGTGACACAACCTACACTTAGATAAATTTTCCAACACCAACATGCAATGTCCCTGAGCTGAGAAGATCCAATAGACAGAGATGGTAACCTAGCTATCTCCAAGATTTTCATTGCCGACTTGTAACTTCTCTAGCAAAACCACACGGTTCTCCTGCTGTACAGCAAATGGATGAATGTAAATCTCATTCTCTTTCCTCTACTCTAAATTATGATAACATGTCTTCTGCTCACTATACCTTCAGCTTAGCCATCACTATAGAGCCCGAACCTATCTATTTTTTCACTTCTAGCCAGTACCCTCACTAGAGAATAACTATGCAAAATGAACTCACAGCTTTTGAAGAAAACAACACTTAGGAACTGACCATATTATCGAGAGGTAAAAAGGCCAAGGATGCAAATGGGTATTTAAAATGAAATACAAGGCGGATGGTGTTGACCTATGGTTGACTTCTCGCTTTGATTATCACAAACAAATTACATTTACCTCTAACAAATTCTATTCAAGTGTTTTAGAGCGATCATTGCAATATCAATAAGATTGAAGACACAAATATCAAGATCACTAGAGTTGCTATTTGACAATCAACATGGAAGCAAGCTTGGCAAACAAATGAACGTAAAAACGAAAGTCAAGAGCTTACGAAGAAATAGTCGAATGTCAAATATCGAGATATTAAACGTAGATACCTTGAATATGTGTAAGGTAAAATACTTTAATATTTGGCAAGGATCATTAAAAGCTCAAAGAAAATTTTTATGCACAAACCATTTTTCAAAGATATAAATGATTGCATAAAAATTATTTTTAAAAGGTAAGTATTTTTACTAAGTTACTTACCTTGAAAATATTAAACAAGGTAGTCCTTCAAAAGCCTATATTGATCAAATTGTCACGAAGGAGACTGTCGAGGGGCAAATTGTGCCCAACAGGACGTCCAGACCATTCTGGACGTCCGGATATGCAACGATTACCTTATTGACCGTTGCAAACTCAAACTGCTAGTTCTATCCGAACGTCCAGATGCCGTGTCTGGATGACCAAAATCGACCTTTTTTCTTTGATGTCACACATTACAATTATTGGAAGGCTTGGATGGTGATCTATGTTCAATCAATTAATTAAAATATTTGAGAAATAATTGAATATGATCCTTATGTACCTGTCAAGACAATTAAGATTGATGGAAGACCCAATCAAAGTATTCATAAATCTAGAGAGGAATACGATAAAGAACATAAAAGAAAATTGTTATTAAATGCCAATGCCAGAAATTTGATTTATTGTGCACTAGATAGAAATGAATTTAATAGGATCAGCACATGTGATTCAGCCTATGATATTTGGCATGCACTTGAAGTTACTCATGTTGGGACAAGTAAAGTTAAACAAACTAAAATAAATATGTTAGTTAAAGAATTAGAAAATTTCTTTATGAAATAAGATGAGTCTATTGTTAATATGATTACACGTTTTACCAATACTGTGAATGGATTAAAAGATTTTGATCGCAAATTTACTAACGGTGAATTTGTAAGCAAAATTCTTAGGTCACTCTCGGATGAATGGATCCCTATACGGATGTTAATAGAGAACACCAAGGATGTGAATACATATCTCTTGGAAGAATTTTTATGGAACATTGATGACCTATGAACTCAACAATGCCGAAATCAAGGACAAGACAAGAAAAAGCAAAGAGGAATCAAAAGAGGCTCCAAAATGTCAAATTGTTCTAAAATTGACAATTGATGAAGAACAACAAACAACAACATGAGCGATGAAGAGCTCGATGATTTAGTCCTCCTCGTCAAGAAATTGAGAGGATTTCGGAACAATAAAAAATTTCAAAGGAATGATGACAAATGAGAAAAAAGAAGCAAGTAAATCATTTGCTACGAGTGTGATAAACACGATCACAAAAGAACCGAATGCCCGAACAAAAAGAAAAATATCAAGAAAAAAGGCACTCCAAGCCACTTAGTATGATAGTGATGATGAAATCCAAAATGAAAACGATAGTCAAGATGAATCGCCAACATATGTTTCATGGCACTTGAAGATAAGGTAAGTTCAAAAGAAAAATGTTCTTATGATGAATTGCTTGAAGATCTTGAAAAACTTGCTTTGAGCCACTCTTTTCTTAACAAGAAAAGTTTTTATTGAAAGATGAAATAAAGAAGATTTTGGAAAAACAAAAAGAAAATGTCGATTACGATTTATTAGTTAAGGAAAACATTTCTCTAAAAGAAAAAAAAATTGAAGATTTGACGAAAATCATTTATAAACTCACTAAAAGAATGAAAAAATTTGATTTAATGTTTGGAAATCAAAAATGCATTTTTGACAAAGAGGGAATCGGATTCAAACCCTCTTTAAAACAAAAATTTCTCAAAAGCATGTTTGTTAAAGTATCAAACATCACTTGTACCTTTTGTAATAAAAGTGGATATGTTGCGTTTAATTGTTTAGCTAAAAAGAAGTTATACTTTGAAAACAAGAATTAGTGGATTCGAGAATCCTCAAAAACTAACTACCAAAGACCCAAGTTTGTACGGGTACCGAAAATCAAAAATTAAATTGTCCTTGTAGGTATCAAAGAAAACAAATAGCAAACGGTTCTTGGAAAGCGGATGTTTGAAGCACATGACCGGAGATCGATCACTACTGTCAAACTTCAACAAGAATGATGGAGGTCATGTAACATTTGGAGACAACGCAAAGGGAAAAATTATTGGCATTGGCAACATTGGTAATCACTCATCCCCCTCTATCGAAAATGTTTTATTAGTTGATAACCTCAAGCATAATTTGCTAAGTATTAGTCAATTATGTGATAAAGGTTACAATATAAAATTCGATTCCTCCAAATGCCTAATTAAGGATGCTATATCAAAAGACGTGATTTTCATAGGAAGCCTAAGTAAAGATGTTTATGTCATAAATATTGAGTATGAAAATAATGAACATTGTTTACTTGGGTTAAAAAATGAAACATGGCTATGGCATAGAAGATTAGGTCATGTTAGAATGGATCTTACTTCAAATATTTTCAAAACTTGTTTTGTGAAAGGGTTGCCAAATTTGAAATTTGAAAAAGATAAAATTTGTGATGCATGTCAATTCGGAAAGCAAGTAAAAAAACTCTTTCAAATAAAAAAATCTCTCTTCAACCACAAAGACATTGCAACTTCTCAACATGAATCTTTTTGGACCATTAAGAACAGCTAGCTTAGGCGGTAAACATTACGCCTTCGTTATCGTTGACGATTTTTCAAGATTTAAATGGATCATATTTTTAAGTATAAAAAAAAGATGAAGCCTTAAAGGCTTTTAAACATTTTTGCATGAAAGTTGAAAATGAAAAATGCTACACTATTACATCTTTTAGAAGTGACCATGGTAGAGAGTTTGACGACCTTGCTTTTGATGATTTTTGTAACGAAAATGGATATGAACATAATTTTTCGACTCCTAGAACTTCTCAACAAAATTGTATAGTAGAAAGGAAGAATAATACATTGCAAGAAATGGCTAGGACCATGCTAAATGAGAATTATTTACCTAAGTATTTTTGGGTCGAAGCTGTTAACACCGAATGTTATATAATAAATAGAGTTTTGGTAAGTTGTAAGAAAACTAAAACTCCTTACGAGCTTTGGAAAAATAAAATTCCCAATCTTAGTAATTTCAAAGTTTTCGGTTACAAATGCTTCATTTTAAACACAAAGGATAATTTGGGCTAAAATTCGATGTCGGATTTTTTCTAGGATATTCTTCGACTAGTAAGGCTTATAAAGTTTTAAAAGAACTCTAGTCGTTGAAGAATCTATGTATGTCACTTTTGATGAGACTAACCTTCTTGATCATGAGAAAGGTATTGATGATGACGTACGTTTGGAAACTCCTTTCGAACAAATGAATATTCAAGACCAAAACAAAGGAGTGTTCAATTAAGAACAATCAAAGGAGCCCAATAACCAAGAAAGTGGAGAAAAGCCAACCGAAGCACAAAGTGATCCCACATTACCAAAGGAATGGAAATTCGTTTCCTTTTATCCAAAGGAGTTAATAATAGGCGATCCATCAAAAAGTATCATTACTAGAACTTCTCTTAGAAATCATCTTGGTAGTTGTACATTCATCTCACAAATTGAACCCAAAATTTTTAAAGAAATCAAGTTTGATGAGTTTTGGATTCTAGCGATGCAAGAAGAAGCAAATCAATTCGAAAGAAACCATGTTTGGGATTTAGTTGCTAGACCAAATAATCAAACCGTAATAGCTACAAAATGGGTCTTTAGAAACAAACGAGATAAAAATAAAATTATTGTGCATAAAAGGCTAGATTAGTAGCTCAATGTTACAATCAAGAAGAATGCATTGATTATGAAGAAACGTTTGCACCGGTTGCTAGGTTAGAATCCATTCACATGCTTCTTTCATTTGCATGTCATAAAAACTTTACAACAACCCGGCTTTACAAATCACAAGTTTCCATACCATGTTTTTAAACTTATAAAAGTTCTTTATGGTCTAAAACAAGCTCCTAGAGTTTGGTATGAACGATTGAGCAAATTTCTACTCTCAAATAGTTTTTCATTGGAAAAGCGGATACTATTCTTTTTATTAAAACCCATAAGGAAGATATGTTTATTTTTCAAATTTATGTGGATGGCATTATTTTTGTAGCAACAAATACTCATCTTTGTGAATAATTTTCGAAAAATATGAGCATGAAATTTGAAATGAGTATGATGGGAGAACTTAAGTTCTTTCTCAGACTTCAAATTAAACAAACATTTGATGACATATTCATAAATCAAAGTAAGTATATATTAGACATGTTGAATAGGATCAAAATGAATGATTTAAAACCAACGAATACTTCGATAAGCACATCCATAAAGCTTGACAAAGATGATTAAGGCATTCCCGTTGACGTTGCTAAATAGGCCCGATATTATGTTTAGTGTATGTTTATGTGCGCGATTTCAATCAAATCCTAAGGAATCTCATCTTAAAGCCGTAAAAAGAATATTTAGGTATCTTAATGGGGCTCGAACCTTAGGACTTTGGTATCCTAAAAATACTCATACTGACCACTTAGCTATTCGGATGCCGTTGAGCTGGATGTCAAATTGATCGAAAAAGCAATAGTGGTGCTTGTCACTTCCTAGGTTTTGCTCTATTATCGTGGTTTAGCAAGAAATAAAATTTCGTAGCATTATCTACGGCTGAGTCCGAATATATCTCAGCCGCAAGTTGTTGTGCACAAATACTATGGATGAAACAAACTCTTAGTGATTACCACTTATCTTACGATCATGTTCCCATTATGTGCGATAATACTAGTGCTATCAACTTGTCCAAAAATCCCGTCTTGCACTCTCGAACTAAGTATATTGAAATAAGACATCATTTTCTTCGGGATCATGTTAAAAAAGGAGGATATCTTGCTAGAATCTATTGACACGAAAAATCAATTGGCTGATATCTTTACTAAACTCCTCGCTCTAGATTGTTTCTCACATACTAGAAGAGGCTTAGGTATTATTGATGAAATTGATGTGCATAATTTAATTGCCCACACGCCATATATTCACTAGTGTCATCTAGATGACCCTTAGTTCGTCTAGACGTCCAAACATTCGAGTCCGGATTGACAGAACTTTTAGGGTTCTATCATCTGGACGTCCGAATGATGATTCGGACGTTCGGATCGTCGAATTTGGAGTTTTTAAATCTAGAACGCAGCTCTTCTTCCTCATTTTTCCTTCACTCTTATCGCATTTTCTCTCCCTATATTCACTAAAAAAAACCCTCAAGTTGATTCCCAATACACTCAAATGTGTTTCCAATTTCGAAATCCACGAGATTAACACCCCAAATCTCCAAGATCTTCACGAAACATGTTTCAAATCCCCTACATTCTTTCTATTCGAAGCCCTAGTTGGAATCTTGATTTTCTCCACAAATTCCTCAAATTGGCCATTGACATCTCATTACCCCATCACTACCTACTTGGATTTGATCTTTCAATCAAAGATTTTGAGTTTTGGTAACTTGACTCAAACCCTACACTTTGTATTCAGGCATTTTTCATCTCTTACAATGTTGGGATCCCAACGAGGCAAGAGGATGAGAAGAACTGTGAGGCACTTCCCCCACCTTCTTCGGATGAGAAATTTGACATGGAACCCGAGGTGCTAGCAAATTCTTTCGAAAAGTCACCCATTCTTATCGGTAAGAACATCGATTTTGCCCAACTTTTCCTTATAAGCTCTCGCTTTTCATATTGAAGAATATATTGAGAAAATGGGATGGGTATCCATGTGTACCATGGAAAAATATGCATACCCATGTCTTATGAAAGATTTTTACATGAAGGGATTTGACTCTTCTTTCTAGCTTTCGATGACGAAATTGAAGACGACCCAGAAGATGCATTTGATGCTCCTATTCCTCCGTCTGATATTCCTGGCTCAAGTGCACATCATTCCTCTTTAGGCCGCTCTACATTCATGGAAGAGCAATACAACCTCCTTAATGGGCATATTGATTCTCTCACCTCATCCGTCAATAGTTTTGGTAGCCTACTGCTTTAGATTCAAGCGTAAAAAATTGCCCTCTAAGACCGACAGGCCGAGATGCAGGCACAGCAGAATGCCTTCTTCGCAGACTTTTATGCTCGCTTCTCGCCGACGCCGCCTCCGACACCTTAGCTTATTTACAATTTTCTACATGTCGCTTTGTTTTTATATACCTTATGTTTATGGACTTCTCTAGTTAAACTCGTTGCTACATTTTGAATTAATCTCCTAATTTTAAGTCGATCATTTGATTGTTATTTCTTTTTGCTTATGTCAAAAGGGGGAAGATAAATGGATAATTATGCATGATAAAGCGAAAGTAAAACAAGGAAATATATAAATTGTTATATGCATGTTGATAGGGAGAACATAACCAGTATATGCATGTTGATAGGGGAGCATATGCTAAAAATTCATATCAATTTGTTTAACCTCTATATTGCAAATTATCGTGTTTGTCATAATCAAAAAAGGGAAATTGTTGACCTATGGTTGACTTCTCGTTTTGATTATCACAAACAAATTACATTTACCTCTAACAAATTGTATTCAAGTTTTTAGAGCGATCATTGCAATATCAATAAGATTGAAGACACAAATATCAAGATCACTAGAGTTGCAATTTGACAACCAACATGGAAACAATATTGGCTAACAAATGAACGTAAAGACGAAAGTCAAGAGCTTACGACGAAATAGTCGAATGTCAAATATCGAGATATTAAACGTAGATACCTTGAATATGTGTAAAGGTAAAATACTTCAATATTTGGCAATGGATCATTAAAAGCTCAAAGAAAATTTTTATGCACAAACCATTTTTCAAAGATATAAATGATTGTATACAAATTATTTTTTAAAAGGTAAGTATTTTTACTCGATTTATAAACTTTTACTAAGTCACTTACCATGAAAATACTAAATGAGGTAGTCCTTCAAAAGCCTACATTGGTCAAATTATCACGAAGGAGACCGTTCGGGGACACATTGTGCCCAACCAGACATCCGTACCATTGTCCGGACGTCGATAATTCGGACGTCCGGATATGCAATGATCACCTTTTTTACTGTTGCAAACTCAAACAACTAGTTCTATTCGGACGTCCGGATGACCAGAACTTTTGGCTGTTTAAGTGCTATAAATACCTTTCTCATTTTTCATTTGCTATAACTTTTTCTTGAGCATTAAAGTGAAACTCTTATTGATCTCAACTACTTCATTTCCAATCTTTAAGAAGATCAAAAGCATTTAATTCTTGAAAAACCTTTTTAGTGATCAATTTTGTGAAAATCCTTTATTTCACTAAAAGTTTTTCAAGCCAACACTTTGAACTATACTCATTTCCATCTATTAAAGTGTTTGTCTATTTTTCTCTCATTGTACTCTACTTTGAAGATATCATTTATTGAGAGGAAAAGTTCCAAATTGTAAATTCAAACTTATGGGTCGTGTTGAGGTCCAGGAAAGCTCAACGTTGTAAAAGGATTGGTGCTCCTTGGTTGTAAGTCACTGGAAGTGTTGTAAAGGGTTGAATTGTACCATAAGTCAATGAACATAATGAAAAAGGTATGGCTCGTGCCGAAGAGCTTGGTAACGGGGGACATAGATCATTGCATTGAATCGAATCTCCATAAATATATCGTTTGCACTCTCTATCCCTTCTACTTAACATTTTTACTTTGTGCAAATTATGTTGTTCCACTTGTTTGCTTATTTGTGTTTAGTTGTCTTCTATTATTTTCTTGTTTATCATATTAAAACTTGAGTAATTAACGAAAAAAAATTAATAACCAATTCACCCCCTCTTGATTAGCCAATCTTGGACTTCCAATTGGTACCATTGAGAGACATAAGACATGCCTTATAGCTAGTGATATACACAAAGGAGGGAGAGGATTACTTCGAGATTTTTTCCCCAGTTGTAAAAATGCCCACAGTTCGCTGCCTATTGGCCAATGTAACCTTTAAAGGTTGGTCCATCTACCATCTTGATGTCATTAATGCCTTTCTAGAAGATTAAGTTTATATGTTATTACCACTAGGATATGATACAGAGGGAGAAAATCGTGTATTTAAGCTGAAAAGTCACTCTATGGCTTGAAACAAGAGGTAATGGAATGACAAGTTAACTTCAGTCATCACCAAAATTTGGTTTACACAACTCAAAGCCGACTACTCACTATTCTTCAAAAAGACGAATGCCTCTTTCACTGTCATACTTGTTTATGTTGATGATATGGTGATAGGGGGAGATAATGAGACCGAAATTCAACACTTGAAAAAGTATATAGGAAAACAACTCAAATTGAAAGACCTTGGGAAGTTGAAACTTTTTCTAGGGATAGAGATAGCCCGTTGTTCAAAAGGGATTTCTATATGCCAAAGAAGATACGCGTTGAAAATCTTACAAGATTGTGAGTTAATTGGAGCCAAATATGTTCAAGTTTCAATGGGACAAAATTTAAAGCTTAATGAGGATGAAGGGCCTGAACTTCCTGATCCAAAAGAGTATAGAAGATTAATTGGCCAATTTTTACATTTAACGATCACATGTCTAGATATCTCTTATTCCAAGCAAGTATTGGGTCAATTTCTAAGTTAACTAAAAATGGCACACTAGAAAGTAGCTCTTAGAGTTGTGAGATACATCAAATGATCTTCATCACAGGGTTTATTTTATCTAGCCAACAAGTTGCTGCAGTTAGCAGAATTCTGTTATACTGACTGGGAGCATACTTAGTAACAAGGAGATCAATAATTGGTTTTTGCATTTTTCTTGGATATGCCTTGGTTTCTTGAAGATCGAAGAAACAAAGAACAGTATCTCGATCATCGACAGAAGTTGAATATTACTCAATGGCCTCTACCACATATGAATTGGTTTGGTTCCAAAGCCTTTTACAAGAACTCGATATAACTCTCAACTAACATGTTCGGTTATTTTGCGATAATCAAGCTTCCATTTACATTGCATCCAATCCTATTTTTTAGCAAAGAACAAAACACATTTAGATTGATGGTTACATTATTTGGAAAAGGATTCAAAAAGGTATATTGAAACCATTTCACATTCCTCCAAATTTACAAGTTGCTCATATTATAACCAAGGCAACCAGATCTAGACAATTTCATTATTTGCTAACCATGATGGGAATCCACTCTATAGTATTTCCATCTTAAGGTGGAGTATTGATAAAAGACAAAAAATATTAGGGGAAGATTTACATGTAATTCCCCATAGATCAATTCACCCTAATATATATATAAATGAGCCCTGATGGATAAGGAAAATAGAGCCGTTGCTTGCCATATTTGAACGCTGTGATGGGATTATAAAGAAGTAGATAGTTGCTCCCTATTATTTCAATATTCTCAATGTACTATACATATGCAGCTTTTCTGGCTTAGCTTTTGTGTAAAATTAGAAGTAATATCTTGTATAATCTTAACTTAAGAATTATGAATTCCTTGGCAACCAAACCAAAATAATCTCTCCTTTGTTAGTATTCTTGGTAATTTTTGTATGTGGTTACCATACATTAAGAGAATTATGTGTGGATGTTGGTCAATCTTTCTCAACCAAGTGGTTGATTCTCTACGTGATAATTCTTTTCATATTTGAACTTCCAATTTTAGTTGATGATTTACATGACAAGCAACCATTGGAAATCACTCATTAAAATGATGATTGGTATAATGACGAGTGAATAAAAATAGAATTGATTCTAGAGTTGCCCATATACATCCCTATCTTATCAATAATGGGAAAAGAAAAAAAAAA
>CAIGRF010179619.1:19513-49660 GCA_903798235.1 Fraxinus ornus
TGGGTTTTTTTTTTAACTTTCAATGAAAAATTGTCAAGTGTCTATCTGTCTAAAAATTTGACAAATTTTTCTGGTAGTGTAGCACAATTATTTTTTTGACATGTAAAAATAATACTTGTAGAGGAATAACTTCTATATATATCCTATGTTTTTCCATTGAAATACAATTTGGTATATTTAAATATATATTTTTAGCAAAGCTTCCTTTTGCTTTCAACAGGCAAAATTAGTCGCTTGTCTTGTAGAATATAGATTGGTGTTGGTATTGTTGACGTTGAAATTTGTATAGACAAACAGTCAAGCCAACTCAATGAAAAGTAAAGTTTTTCTTGATGATAAGGGATTACAATATTTCTCTCTCCAACCACAATTATGGTTTTCTCCTTATTATAGGAGATATTTGAAATATGATTAAGTAATACAAAGAAAGTTGTCATATCCATCCTTTTGGCTTCCATTTTCTATTTATAGTAGAAAATATGCATGTACTCTGCCTTTCATGTATTGTCAGTTGTAATTCCGAGCTGAAAAGGTACATTTGTTGGTCTAATTAGATTGGTTGTGAAACTCGGATTGTCAGATCATTACGGGTTAATCCTGCAGGTGGTCCCTAGTAATTAATGAATTAAGTAGGGAAGAGAGCTTAATCATTTGATTGGTGGATTATGTGGGCGCTGACGTTAGAACTTTACATGTGCATTTAGCTGATTGGATAACTACATATCTGGTCAGTGATTTTCAATCATTATGTTTCCTTTAATCTCGATAAACTATACAAACTTCTCGTGTAAGCAAAATAATAGTTGATCTGACCTTAATAACTGACCTCGGATGTTAACAATCGAACCGACCTTACATTATAACCTACTCTTCTTCTATAAAAATCTGAATTTAATTGACCTCAGAAGTCGGACACCAGTAGTTATTCCCAGGTCAGTGCTGACCTAGAGGAGGGACTGACCTCAATAAGTACAATTCCCAATCTCTATAATCATTTCAATAAATGTTTAGGGACATGTGTCACTCCGTAACTTGTGCGTGAGCTGTAAGGCACAAAGGGTTCATTCTCCCAAAAGCTTTAAATGAAACGGCAATTGAATCCAACCGTTTATTCATTTTCTATTTTTTATTTGGACGGTCTAGCTTTTGTCCTTTAACATTCCCTCATTTAATTAACTTTGCCCTCTTCATTTCTCATTCAGATTGTTTAGAAGTATTGACTCCTATCCCTATAACTTATGTTTATCCTCAACCATCCAACTCTCCCAACAGTATGGAAAAACAACGAAAGATGAGAGAAGAGAGGTCACAGGGGAGGTAATAAAGATAGGAATCAAGAATGGGGGTAGATTCCTATATGTCGGTGATTACATGGGTGCATTAGCTGTATAAGAGCTAAGTATAGCATACCTAGTACTGTAGAACTAGTGATCCCATCCTCTTCCGATCGAGCTAACACTCCTCCATCAGGGTGTGCCATGTTGAGACTTCCTTTCACAAAGATCATTCGCCAATTCTTTTCTTCGTGGGGAATAGCCCCTATTCAATTTTGTCCTAATGGGTGGAAACCTTGATTGCGACCTTAATTATGTGGAAGCAGTTAGGTCACCCCGAACTAAACGTGTCCTAATTCAATTCCCTATTTACTTTTAAAGAGGATGGGCAGAACACAAGATGGTGGTATACCAGCATTAGACCTAAGACGGGGGCCCATTATCACTATGTCTTGGAGGTCTGACAGTTTCATCTACTGAGGTTGATATAGGAGACATAGTTCCTACTCTTTATCACCCTTTATGTAAGTAGTTACTGCTTTTGTTTCTAATTCAGGTCTTTCAAATTAAAATTATTCTCCTAACCTTTCTTTGTCCTTTTTGCAGTTTATAGGCCTTGCCATCTGAGCTTGACTATCCAAGGATGAGCTGATTCCATCCGAGCTCTCTCTAATAAGCAGAGGTCTTGTAAGTTTGTAATTTCAGACGCGAACTTGTTCCAAAGGGGCTTACTTCGGACATTGTCGTCGACCTCGACGTCTAGCCGTTCTGCTATTTCTGCTTCCACTTCTTCTCGTAAGTCAATTCTATACTGACTTCATTATTATTATTATTATTTCTTTTTATTTAGAGGTTTGGAACTAACACCTTTATCAACTTATGTCCCAGGCCAAAATCCAAATATGCTGAATTTTCTAGCAGGAAAGGTGGCTACAGCAGCTGAGGTTGCTAAGGTAAAAAGAAAGGTAGCTACCGTCGAGGTCTCTGACCAACTTGAAGAGGTCAATTCTGAATTCGAAACGGAGTAGCCATTGAAAAGGCACCGTTCTACAGAATGGCCAGCTATGCCAACCCCTCCAGCTCCCTCAAGCTCTCCCCAGCTAATTCTTTTGGCAATTCCTACCATGGCTACAACCTCTTCTTCAAGGTCCCAGAAGAGATGCCCAGATCTGCAGAGGCCAGATGTGGAGGGTCTGGGAGACGATGGCCTGAAATTTTCTTGGATTTCCTCCGAACTCCCTCTCCGGCAAAGGAATCAATTGCTACACTGTCGTCCCTTTTGAGGGAATCTGCTACCTGATGACTAGGAGCTAGAATGATAGGGAATAGCAGTTCCTAACTGAGATGCCTATCGGGGAAAATATCATCTCAGCTCAGCTCTACAACCATAGAGCGATCCTTCACATGATGTCTGTCACTGAGAAGGTAAAACTCCTAAATTTTAATATCACATCTTTATTATCTTTATCATGACTTTTAACACAACATTTTCTATTTTTCAGGTTAAAGCTGAGCTCGATAAGATGCTTAAGTTAAGGGATCATGCCAATGTTCTTCTTGAGAAAAGACGATCTTTGCTAAGAAGGATAAAAACTATAAAGATCGTCTGAACATAATGGGAAACGAACTCAATGCTCGCCTTACTACAGAACTGAAGCTTATGGATGAAGTCCAAGCTCTGCGAACTTGGGGGGAGAAAGCTAATGCCCGAGCTAAGAGTGAAAAGAATAGAGCTGATGAAGCAACAACTTGGGCAACAGTAACAGTAAAAAGAGTGAAGGAGGCAGAGCTGAAGGCCTCCAAAGTAGTGGAGGATTGGAGGGTTTTCCCTGAGTTCAATGCTCTGCCCATGATGCTTATGTGCTAGCTTTGGGGAAAATTATTAAGTACATTAACAAGGAGCGGCCAGATTGGGCTACCGTCTTCTTGGTGGAGGCGTATAAAAAGCAACAGGTAGAATTATAGTAGTTATCCAAGGCAGCTGAAGTTCGAATCACTCCAGCTGAGGAGGATGCAACTCATGTTTACGTTCCTCCCCAAGACCCCCGACCCCATAGTTCTTTCTTGTACTTAGATTTTTAAGAACTTAAGAACCTTTTGTAATCTCTTGATTTTAACGAATGGAATTTCAATTTGCTCTTTAAACGTTTTTAGTTCAACAGTAATTCCTTTCTTTAAATGTTTGTATGTAACATTAGTTTTCATTGTGGATATCTCTTCATAAGAATTTTTCTCAACCCATACAACCTTAGTTTGACTTGCTTATGAGCAAGACTTAAGTTTTTACATGAATTTCTACTAAGTGTTGCAGCACATGCAACTTTAGCTCGGCTTGCTCATGGGTTGGGCTTGCAATTCCTGCTAAGTATTGCATTATATGAAACCTTAGCTCGGCCTACTCATGAGCAGGGCTTAGGCAATTCCTATAGGAATTTCCACTAAGTATTGCAATATATGCAATCTTAGCTCGACCTGCTCATGAGCAGGGCTTGCAATTCCTACTAAGTGTTGAAGCACATGCAACTTTAACTCGGCCTGCTCATGAGTAGGGCTTAGTCAATTCCTTACAGGAATTTCCACTAAGTGTTGCAGCACATACAACCTTAGCTCGGCCTGCTCATTGACAAGGTTTAGACAATTCCTTACAGGAATTTCCACTAAGTGTTACATCACATGCAACATTAGCTCAGCTTGCTCATGAGAAGGGCTTAAGTAGTTGTGCTAACAATCCTACACTTTAGAAGCATATAATTTTATTATAAATAACGTGCATTACAAATCATAACCGTCATTTTACTAATAATATTTTTTGAGGTGCTCTGCATTCTAGTGATGTAGTAGATGTCTTCCTTCCATATCTTCCAATTCATAGGCTCTTTTAAGTAGTACTTTGGTTACTTTGTAAGGATCTTCCCAATTCGGTCCTAAGGACCCAGAATTAAGTTCCCCTATTGCTAAAAATACTTTTCTTAATACGAGGTCACCCACCTCGAATTCTCGTTTCTTGACTTTTTATTGGAATACCTTGCATTGCGTTGTTTACATACTGCATTCCTGATCTCAACCTCATTCCTTTTTTTCCTCTATCAAGTCCAACTTTCCTCGTAACACTTTTTCGTTCCCTTTCTCACAATATGTCATCATCCAAGCAGAGAGGATCCGTATCTCAAGAGGGATGACAACTTCCACTCCAAAAGCTAAAGAAAATGGGGTTTCCTCGATGCTATTCCTAGATGTAGTGCGGTAAGACCATAACACACTAAGAAGTTCTTCTGTCCATCCTCCTTTAAGAACACCAAGTTTAGCTTTCAAAGTATGCTTGATGTTCTTATTAATTTCTTTAACTTAACCATTAGCCCGAGGATAATTTGGCGTAGAGAAGTGTTTTCGGATGTCGAACTCTTTTCAAAAATCAGCGAAACGACGGTTGTCAAATTGTTTTCCATCATCAGTCACAATGGAGTACGGTATTCGAATCTGCATATGATGGATTTCCAAATGAAATCCGTAGTCCTTTTCTCGATTATCTTAGCCAGAGGCTCATCTTCTGCCCATTTTGTGAATTAGTCTACAGCCACAATTGCGAACTTCGTGCCTTCTTTTTCGGTCGGCATAGAACCAATTAAATCAACCCCCCATTTGGAAAAGGGCTAAGAGGCTATCACATAATTCAATTCGCCTGGGGAGCTTAATGTTGGGAGCGAGTCGCTAGCATTTATCGTATTTTCTGGCAAATTCTAACGCATCCTTCTTCATAGATGCCAAAAGTATCCTTGTCGTAGAATTTTGTAGGCCAGGGACTGTCCACCAACGTGAATCCTATGCACTCCTTCGTGAACCTCTTGTAGGGCATACAACCTCTCTTCCTCGTTCAAACATCTTAATAAAGGCAAAGAATATTCTCGCTTATAAAGGACATCATCAACCAATATATACCTTTCTGACATTATTCGAAGTCTTCTTGCTTCAACGGAATCTTTCAGACATATACATGTCTTCAGGAAAGACCTAATATCGTCCATCTAGGTCGATTTTGAGTCAGTTGTCATAGCGATAATTTCTAATTCCTCAATGGCTGGATGATGGATCTTTGCCACTAGTATGCTGTCAAACTCTTCTATTCCTTCACTCGTCGCCAATCGAGCCAGGGCGTCGGCATGACTATTTTGAGTCCGGGAATCTGTTCAATGGATACAGTTTCAAAATTTTTAAACTCTCGCTTCACAATTTGAGAATATTTGCTCATCCTTTCTTCTTTAGGTTGGTATACTTCGTTGATCTGATTAACCACCAACTATGAGTCACTGTAGATTATCAGGTGTACAACCTTCATATTTTTCGCCATCCTTACTCCAGCTATGAGTGCCTCATATTCAGCTTCATTATTTGAGGTCTTAAAATCGAAGGACAGTGCTTCACAGAATAGCTGATTATCGGGGCTAATCAAGACGATTCTAGCTCCTGATCGTGTTAAGATCGAGGATCCATCTACAAAGAGTCTCCACGACGGGTAATGGGAGGATTCTTTTGTTGGAACCAAACTGAACTCAGCAACGAAGTCGGCGAGAACTTGGCCTTTCAAAAAAGAACGATGTTTATATCTTATATCGAACTGGTCGAGTTCCACAGCCCACTTCGCCATTCGTCCCGAAGTGTCCGATTTTTATAAAACTTGTCTTAATGGATAGTTGGTAAAGATTTCAATCGAATGTTCCAAGAAGGCCTCAATTTCCTTGCTGCTATCACCACGGTGTAAGCCAATTTTTCTAAGGGAGAATATCGGAACTCGACCTTATGTAAAGCCTTGCTTATGTAATAGACTTGATGTTTAACCTCTTCCTCTTTTAATTAGACAGTGCTGGCAGCATGATCAGACACATCCAGATATAATATTAGGACCTCCCCAGCCTTGGTTTTGACAACATTGGAGGTTGTGTCAGTTGCAATTTCAACTTGTCAAAGGTGCGCTGACATTCAGAAGTCCATTCAAAATTCTTTCCTTCTCTTAGTATGTCAAAGAAAGGTTTACGCCTGTCAGTCGACCTTGATATGAAACGGCTGAGGGCGGCCACTCGCCCAGTCAAACTCTGTACCTCTTTGGGTTTTGTCAGGAGATGTATTTCAATAATAGCTCGTATATTCTCTGGGTTTGCTTCAAATCTCCTCTGGTTTACCAAATATCCCAGGAATTTCCCCGAGCTCACACTAAAGGCGCATTTGTGCAGATTCAGCTTCATTCCATATTTTCTCAAGACTTTGAACATTTTGGCAACGTGTAGTTGATGGTCCTTTGCATCTATACTTTTTACTAGCATATCATCAACATATACTTCCATGGTTTTACCGATCTACCCAGCAAACATGGTATTGACTAAACGTTGATAAGTGGCTCCAGCATTTTTGAGACCGAAGGGTATCATCTTGTAACAATAGAGTCCAACCGTTGGGGATTTAATTATACCCCGAGTTCGTACATGGGGATTTGATTATACCTCAAGTATGCATCCATAAAGTTAAGTAACTCGTGTCCAGCTGTTGCATCCACCATTTAATCTATCCTCGACGGAAAGTTTTCCTTTGGACATGCCTTGTTCAGATCGTTAAAATCAATACGTTGGGCATTTTACCTCATGAATGAACCTATTATGGAGCAGCTTTAGCACCTCTTTGTTTAAGACCTCATACCTTTTTAGATTTAAAGATCTTCACCATTGTTGTCGTGGTCGTATTATAGGATCAAGTCCTAACTTGTGGCAAGTGATCTTTGGGTCAATCCCTTTCATATATGAGTGATCCCATGTGAAGACATCAATGTTTTTTCGAAGGAATTCAATAATGAGGTCTCGGATAGGCGGTTGTAATTCGTGATCGATTTTGAACTCGTTTGGTGGGTCGCCTGATCCGACCTCTATTCTGTCCAACTCTTCTACGGGTTCTCCACCTTTCATCCGCACGCGTGGGTCCAATGAAATGAGGTCAATTTCTACCGAGCATATCATATGGACTTTCGAATTGATCCTCACTTGGCATGCCACGGTGATATGTTTATTTTCCTTGACCTACCATATTCCATGTAGCATAGGAAACTTAAGGGAATAATGATACATCGACACAATCGTTTTAAGGTCGAATGACAATGGCTGTCACATGATGGCGTCATATGGAAAGTTCGAGTCCATAACTATAAATTCTACATTTAACCTAATTCGACGTAGGGCTTTGCCGACCTCAATTGGGAGCCTGATATTTCCTTTAGCTTTAGTAAGGGCCCCATTGAGTCCTAGAATCATGTTGGAATATGGTTGCAAAAAGCTCAATGGAATGCCCATCCATTCCGATGAGTAGACATAGAGCATGTTGAGGGAACTACCTGTGTCAACCAGGACCTTAGGTGCAACAATTCCTGCAATGGGTACTAAGATTGTCATGATACCAGAGTAAGGACATGGGTCCGCATCCTTTTCTTCAAACAAAAGTTAATCGTCAAAAGCACTTCGGCGGTGTTTCTCTGAGATACTGATCTTAGTAAGATAGGCAACGACTGGCCTTTTTAACTTATTGCTCTTTGCTTGCTGATTTCCCTTCAACATTTGAACTCATGGGGTAGGTAAATCAACATTGTAAGCATTTGCTTCAGCCTGGTTCCCGCATACAACGCTAGATCCATTTGGAGTAGGAAATTTCATACAGTAATGGTAATCAAGGTTGCAGCTTGTAGCTCATGTAACAAAGGCCTCTCTAATATGTCATTATAGTTCGTAGGGAGATCTACAACAATGAAATCTACCAGGATCCGTCTTTGACAAGGGGGTTCACCCAAATCCACACTTAAAACAATTTGTCTTTGTGCTTCAATAGGGTCCTTAGAGAATCCCTGTAACCTCCTAGAATAAGGTCGGAGGTAGTGTTCTTGGATTCCCATTTGCTCCTACATTTGAGATACAGTACATTGACCAAACTTCCATTGTCAACCAAGATCCGATGTACTAGTACTTCCACAACAGTCATAACGATAACTAAGGCATCGCTTTGGTCTTGTAGAACTCCGTATGAATCTTTTTTCGAAAATCCAAACCATTTTGCATACGGAGCTGTGCCAACCTCAGGTTCTAGTAACATCACATTTTAATTTTACCAAATGCGGACGTCGCGCGCTTGCTTCCGCCTGGCCATCCTGAATCCTTCAAGACATTAATTTCCACCAGAGTTTTGATTTCAACTCGGACGATTGTATCCTGAGTTCGCTGGTATGTCTGAGCTTGTTGGTTTGTTCCTAATTGGTTTGGTTATCGATAATCTGTTTGACTTACTTCTCTAGGTTTCGCCACGAATTTCTGTAAGTGACCTCAACGAATCAAAGATTCCACTTCCTCCTTCAGATTTCTACAATTGTCAGTGTTATGTCCTGTAGACCTATGATATCGACAGTACTTCCTTGGAGTTTTCCCTGGGTATTCCTTCTTCTAAGGTAGAGGTCTGTGAAATGCCTATTTTCCTGCTTGTAAGAAAACTTCTTCCAGTATGGCATTCAGGAAGTGATATTCGTGGAATCTTTCCGGTTATGGTTTGGAATGCCCTTGGTCCCTTCTGTTCTTTCTTCTATCGCGATTAAAATCTTTATCTACTTGTTTGCCTTTCACCTGTTGTGAAGTTATGTGATTTGAATTTGGCTTGAGCTCTTCTTAATTCGACGTGGCTTCCTCCGAACTACTGTGTTTCTCAACTCGGCTCAAAAACTCGTGGTATGTCTGAAGTCCATCATTGTATACAAACCACCAGAACCTCATTTTTTCCCTTAATCCGGAATGGACTGCCATAAGTACTGTGTCGTCAGAAATCTTCTCGACCTCCATGGATTGCTTATTGAATCTACTAAGATAACTTTTCAGCGATTCAGTTTTCCCTTGTTTAATGCTCACCAACCGTTCTTTAGGTGTGGTTCTCGCTTTAGAGCCCATGAATTGACCAAGAAACTCTGCGGTAAGGTCATTCCAGCTTTTTATGGATCTTTGGTGGAGCCTCCTGAACCATCTTTGGGCTTTGTCTCCCAAGGTGAGCAGGAATGCGCGACACATTATGGTGTCTCCTACTCCCTGAAGCTCCATCCAGGAAGTGTATTTGTCTAAGTGGTTAAGAGGGTCTCCTTCCCCGTCATATCCAGTTAGCTGTGGCTTCTTCAAATTTTCGGGTAGAGGCTGGACAAGGATATCCTTAGTGGTGGCAACGAGCCGAGCCCGAGCCAGGGAAAAAAAGCTCGTGCCGAGCCCGAGCTTTTTTAGGCCGAGCTTTTTTTGGCCCGAGCCGAGCAGAGCCCGGCCAAAAAAAATGAGGCTCGGCCCGAGCCGAGCCCGAACCGAGCCGGCTCGGGTTTTATTTTATTTTTATGTCAAATCTACATTTTTTACTTAAAAAATTTAAAATTTGTACAGTTTTTACATGTTATAAATTAAGCCCTTGTTTGACATCCATTTTTTTCTCGTTCTCTTTCTCATTTTTATCTCTTTCTTCATTTCAACCACACATTCTATCAATAAAATAATATTACACATAAACTCAAAAATTCTCCTTACTTTTTAACCACACATTCTTCCATCAATCACTATTTTAAATCAAATTCTACCATAAAATGGGTGTCAAACAAGGGCTAAATAAAAAAAAGTCGAGTTTGGCTTGAGTTTTTTGTGTCGAACTTTTTTGGGCCCGAGCCGAGCCCGACAAAAAAAAAAATGAGGCTCGTCCGAGCCGGCGAGCTTTTTTGCCATCCCTAGATATCCTCAATGAAAGGAAAATGATGTTTTGTGAGGTATTCCTCCATACTCCCTTTGTTTTTAGCTTCCAAGCTGGCAATACGTTTCTTTAATGCACTCATTTTAGGTTCTAGCTGTTCTATTGAACGTTTAGCACGGGATTTTTCATGTCTACTCACAGGTGTGAGGGAGTGTTGGGAGCCCAGTCTATTCAACACACTGTTAGTTCTCCTTGCAGTTATAGGAGAACTTCTGATTTCTTCAGTTTAGCTTTTGAAAGATTCTCCTCCTGAAAACTGGAGGGTCCCCCTAGTTAGAGGTCGTTTAACTTTCTCCCTTTATGGGGATTCGACCTCAGTGTCTTGTGGCGGGCCGGGAGATTGATTCTACTCTAACCTGTTGACAACATTTGATAATTTTTTGATGGCTTCTTTCATTGCGATCATCTCAGGATCGTTAGTGCCTGTTTGTCCTTGTTCTCACCTTGTACTTCGTGAATGGCTGGTGTGTTCAGGATGAGTATGGGATTGGTTCCAAGATGCGGATGACTCATCCGTAATGATATTTCCTTCGTGAATTCCCTGGAGAAGGGGTTGTTTTTCAAGTCGGAGGCCCTCCTTCTAGCGCCAATCTGTTGACGTTGAAATTTGTATGGACAAATAGTCAAGCCAACTCAATGAAAAGTAAAGCTTTTCTTGATGATAAAGGATTACAATATCTCTCTCTCCAACCACAATTATGGTTTTCTCCTTATTATAGAAGATATTTTAAATATGATTAAGTAATACAACGAATTTTGTCATATCCATCCTTTTGGCTTCCATTTTCTATTTATAGTAGAAAATATGCATGTACTTTGCCTTCCATGTCTTGTCAACTATAATTCCGAGCTGAAGAAGTACATTTGTTGGTCTAATTAGATTGACTGCCAAGCTCGGATTGTCAGATCATTATGGGTTAATCCTACAGGTGGTCCCTAGGAATTAATAAATTACTTAGGGAAGAGAGCTTAGTCATTTGATTGGTGGATTATGTGGACGTTGACGTTAGAACTTTACATGTACATTTAGTTGATTGGATATCTACATATCGGTCAGTGATTTTCAATCATTATGTTTCCTTTAATCTCGATAAACTATACAAACTTCTCGTGCAAGCAAAACAGTAGCTGATATGACCTTAATAACTGACCTCGAATGTTAACAACCGAACTGGCCTCATGTTATAACCTACTCTTCTTCTATAAAAAATCGGTAATAATCCGAACTTAATTGACCTCGGAGGTCGGACGCCAACATGTGTTACCCATGGAACCTTAGATTTCAAAAGATTTAATGAAGAACTTGTTAAGAAATAAGTATAACGTGATTAAATACAAAAATAGTAATGAAAAAAAAATCATAATTACAAATATGTTTAAAAAAAAAATTCAATAATAATAAAGTTATAAAAAAAATTTAAAAATCAAATAGTTACACTTGTGACCTCTAAAAAATGTAATGATTTGTAATTAAATTAAATTAAATAGGACACAGTCACACATAAATACAATTTATGAATTACAGTCACATACTAAATTACAAATTACAATAACATACGCCACAATTTATGGATCACAATTATTAAATCACTGATCACACATTTAATAAGTCACATATCATAAAATTAGCTGGTCATGGTCATTATTCTTCTTCTCAAAATTAATCTAGTTTTACATTGTATTTGTACATCAAGTTTGATACCCTTATGTGTAAGAAATCTGACAACCTTCCTTGATTTGAATGAACATTGTTAAAATCAATGGGTCCTCACCCACATTACTCCACTCAATGTTTTAAAAAGTTCGTCTAGGCGGTCAAAACACTTTGCTTTTCACCTAGATCTTTTTTTTTTTTTTTTCAATTCTTAAACTGCTGAATTTTTTCTTTCCTCTCTTTTCATCTTTCTTATGCGCGCTTTATTAAAATTTTTATTATTTTTTTTAAAAAGTATTTTATGTTACTTTAGTTTATTAATTTATTTTTTTTTAAAAAATTATTTGACTTTAATTTCAAGTTTTAAAAGACTTTGTATGTACAAAAAGTAAAAATCATTTTATTCAATAAAGAGTTAAATAAGATTAAGCTACGCTGCTATCTACGTATGTAATTACGATCTTGAGACTCGTTATTTTGAAAAAAACTTCAAAAGCAAGTATGAAATTTCTATAAATCTCTTAAGTGAGACTTGTCAGGTTGAAAATAGTATAATTGACTAATTATAAAAATTATTAAGTAAATATAATAATTTATAATATTAGATATTTTCTATGTATAATTTTAATTATTAAATTAGTTTTAAAATGATATTAAAAATAAGAAAATATTTTTTATGCTTAAACGTTGCTTAGACTTAAACTCATATAGTTTGAAACTTCACTTCCAAGCTTAATCACGTTTTAGGTTTTTTAAAACACCTATGCCACCCACCCCTTTCACTCTTCACTGTATTATCAATCTGCTCTACACCATCGTCGACAACTACCATATCATCCAATATTCTTCTATGAATGTATCCATCCATTTAGCGAGGTTACACCTAGAACAGTCTTCGCCATTATTGTGACCTACTACCACCGTGACACAATAATTGTTCCTCATCATATAAGTCAAAAATCATGTTACTCAGAGAAATATGATTGATAGTTTCAAACTGCCAGCATTATATTCATCCATTTTTAAAATTTATTTTTTTAATCAATGACACGAATTTTGACAACACCAAAATTGTTAACCATGGAAGTTAACAAAGGTTAGTACAAATAACTTAATTTTAAGTCAAAAAAAATTGCAATTAAGTACAGAAATTAATCTGTTCAAAAACCCTCAATTTTCTATCATTATCTCTTCTCCTGCTTTCCTTTGTAGAGGATAAATACTTTTCCAGTTTCCATGGATCCGTCGGGAGAAAACTGTGGCCACTGTTGTGACATTTGGTTCAGTCGACAAAATAATTCTCCGGTTTGACATCACATATAATTTGAGATTGGGAATCTGCTGTCAACCACCAAAGAATCATCGAAGCCAATTGTGCTGGTTCCGTTGCTCTTCGATTTCCACGAAACTCTGTCAATTTCCTCTAAATCACATTCTGAAAAAATTCAAATTTAAAGAAATCACATGAAATTTGAGATATTGTGGCCGACACAAAAGAAGCTCAACAGCCAATGGTGCTGGTTCTGCTTCTCTTCGATTTCTTTATTCAATCCGCCAATGGTGCTGGGAACCAATTTATTTCTCTCTCTAAAATTATTACAGACAGCTTGGGTGGAGTGGGGTACAGTGTGGTGTAGTTGCGACATACCTGATCTTTAAACAAAATAATAATAAATAAATAAATAATTATAACCTAATTAATGAAATTGAAACTTAAAAGGAGAAAAAAAAGAAGTAAAATTTGAGGTAATTTTCCCTAAGGGTCCGTTTGATTGTAAAGGTGAAAAATGGGTGGAAAAAAAATGTTTTGCTGGGAATTGAATTGCCTAGAATTCGTTTTACTGGGAATTGTAATTAATTGTGTTTGATTGGTATGATTTTTCACTTGAAAAATGTTGAAAGTTTGGTGTCCGTTTGACTTCGTTTTTCATGGAAATTGTCCATTAAAGTGATAGATTTTTCTACCATTGAGTCTAAAATTTGTTTCAATTATCAAAAATAAAAAAAAAAAATTTAAAAATTATCATACCGAATACCATTCGTTTGACTTTGGTTTGTATGAAAATTGTCAATAAAAGTGATAATTTTTTTTACCATTGTGTCTAGAATTTGTTTTTATTGTCAAAAAAAAAAAGCAAAAAAAAAAAAATAAATAAATAAAAATGAACAAAGAACCTGGAAAATAAAAAACCACCAATACCAATGGAAAACCAATTCTTTATTCAGTGGAAAATGGGCGTGTGAACCAACTGGGAGGAAAAGGAACTCCAAGCCAAAATTGTGCAGTCAAACATGGGAAAAGGTGAGAAAAGGACATTTTCCTTTTCCTTGGAAAAATGGGCCTTATCAAACGCAGCCTAATATTAATTGGTGTGTGCTATAGCTCTTAATATCGTTCTTTTAAGACAAAACTCAAATTTTAATATGTATCAGAGTTCAATAAAACTCAAACGAGGGATTAAATTCCTAGTTTGATATGCACAACCAAGTAACAATTTTGCTGGAGCATATTGCTCAAACAAGTAATTGAATTTCAAGTTTGTGTGCTCTAACAACTAACTATCGTAAAAGTGCATGTTAAGAGATAAATTCACATTTACTAAATATAGAAAAAAATTTCTATAGGAGAATGGATTGCTTATCTTAACAATATTAATTTTTTAATGAAATTTAATCTTAGAATTAATGTGTAATGGGAATTCAATTAATAATGTGCTTGCATGTATTAGTAAAGGAATTTATTTAATCTGAAATGACAATTCTTCAAGTTTTGTTTCCCTTATTCATCAAATTATTGATTAGGTTCAAGTCTCCACTTGGGGAGGGTGAAATTCAAAAAAACCATAAAGATAATTATTTATACGGTAAAACGTCTATAAACCAGAAAATTATTAATATATGATATGATCAGACATAGATTTATATTGATATTCTCAGAAAAATATTATTTTATCTATGTATCGAAATTACTAGTTTATCCCATTAGCTCAAGTCGAGATCGGAATATTTACTTGTATAATAGAGGTTATTAATTTATAATACTTTTTATCTTCTTACCTTGTGCTTCAATAGAGATTATGTTTCATCATTGACCTTACTATACCATTCAATATTCACAAGTCAACCACAACCCTTCCTTAAGGGCCCCAACATTAACGTCGCCCCGCAAGTCTCCGCAAGAACGTCATCGAGCTCTATAGCTTTAGGTGCCTCAAGATCGATCTATAGGTCAGCATGAGGTATGACCTCGAGCATGATCTTGATCTCACTATAGATCCTCAACCATAGTTACCTAACAATTGTTAGATTGTTGGTCAAAATTATAAGAAAATCTAGTTTTGAAATGGAAGTGGATCAAATGGCTGCATGAGTGAACCATGTAACCCATGCGGCCGCAAGGCCATATACCGAGACAAATTATCCCGGTATGTTTTATACCATGCGGCCGCATGGTACAAAATTTCGACCTTTTTTGATCATTTTTATCCGTTGTGATTTTGAATTTCGTACTTTTTGAAGATATTTTGGCACCATTTCGTACACATTTTCTAAGGGCTATAGATAGATGATTTTATTTCTTGTGAAGAAGTTGGAAAAAACATAACAAGTATAAAATTCATTCCAAATAAAAAAGAAACAATTTCTTTCTTCTTCCATATTCATATTTTCCTTGTAAGGTTTGGAGAATCGCGTTAGTGCTTAAGTGTTGAATTTTTTACAATGTTTGATTAAGCTTCCAAACTATTTGCCAGAAAACCTTTAAGCACCAAAATTGTATCGAATAGGGGCAAATATTGTTTGAGAACAACGTTTATCGTGTTTAAGCCTTTCATGTCATTGAATTTCTTGATTACTTACATTGGTTACTTTCAAGTCTTTGTGTAGAAGATCAAAGTCTACAAAAGGAGATACTACAATATGCTTAAATATGAGATAAGTTTATCATCTTCTTTTAGTTATTTCCATTGTTAAATTTAAAGTTTCATCATGATTTTGTTCATTTTGTTGCTGGTCATAATTATTGATTTCTTTTTCATCGTAGGGAAAATATTCCCAACAATTTCAAACGATATTTCTGCGATGGAGAATGGAATCACCAAGGCTTAACGAAGTGATGAAATCCGATAAAATTAATATCTTGTCCTCTCAACTATTTTGGTGAGTCGAATTCGAATTTCGATTTCATGATTATAAATGGTACATATTGATATGAATATAATATGCATATTATTGATATGATATCTTCAACATCCTTAAGATGGATTTTTGTTTATTGTGCATATATATATATTCTGTTGAAATTGAGTATGTACATAGAGTATCATGTATTGGAATATATGCATTATAGAGCATATATGATATCTAATGATGAAAATATGTTGATGAAGATCTTGTGTGCATATTGAGTTGTATTTGCAATAAGAATCATGATATTGCATGAATAAATTTATATTATACTTTTGATGTATCATGAATACGGTAAAATGTTCGATTGTAATATTTGAACTAGAAAAATCATGTTTCATCAATTTGTTGAAAAGTGCGTTAAAATAATATTTATGTTCGTGGATATTGAATTTGTGTATTGTAGTCATTAAATATACACAATAGATAGTGACTCTATAACATGGTATATATGTATTGAAGTACATTCGTGGATTTTATTTAATATTCTTTATGAGATATAATTGCAAGTTTAGAATTATGGATTTATTTGTTCATAATTCATTTTATGTACCGGTACATGCAAATGTGTTTAATATGATTGAAATGCACGTGATTTTGAGAAGGAAGTTATATGAGTTTTAACATGAATTTTTGTGAAGAAATCATGAGTATGACATATTTTCTTTATCAAACAAATATGGACGTCTGTTGGTACATGTATTGAATTTCGTTTATTTATAGTACAATGATTTTGATATTGTCAAGATTTATACAAGTCGGATAATGAGTTGCTAGAAATTTACTCATAACCATTGAACTTGTATATATGTTGGAAGAATGCCAACTATTTATTTGAAAGAACATGAACTTTCATGACTGTTTATTATATTGGAGTATGAAATTGACATGGTGAATTAGTTGATTGATTTCAAGTCTTTTGAGATAATATTAACTTTAGTTAATAATGATAGCCTCAATAAAATGAGATGATTTATGCAATATTATATTTGCATAAGAGTATGGTAAATAGGGTTAAAAAATAACCATCATTTGACATGAAATAAAACTATCTTGTGAAATGTCATAAATCTGATAATTGCATATATTTGAAGAAATTGCAATTCTTGTGAATGAGGATGCTTAGCACTCTTCATTGTACTATACTACAATGCATGAAATCAATTAAAGTTGGTTTATGATTGAAAATTTTTATTGCTCTATGAAAAAACCTTGATCAAATTGTGATTAAATTAAATGTAATTGATGTACAATACATTGTGTGCAATTGAAATATATTGAGGATTGACGAAGTACTTAAACTTCCTCGAATTGTTTGATATAGACATTATCTATTTGATAATGAATTAAACTACGAAAGAGTTGATAAACTTTAAGTTCAAGTATAACCCAAAATCTGGGGGTCAACATTAATGTTTGTGAACTTATATGATGCATCTTTACTATATTGCATGTGTATTCCTTAATAAGGAATTGTGGGAGTAACTTAGTTTAAAAGTTACATTTCCCTATACCTTATAGTCATAAAAGAATATCTATGAAGTGAAAAGGGGATAGAGCCTTTGTATAATTATAAGGATGATATACACTAGTTTTGGATGTGATGGGTGAAAGCCAATTATGGCGTTTGAATATTTGAAGAGTATTCATAATGTTGAAGATCATTGTAATGATTCAATAATGAAGAATTGAAAATCCATACATGAGATCTACTAGTAAAAGTAATTGACTAGTGTAATGATTTGATAAAAAATTCTCCAACAGTGTTTGGAAGTAAATAAAGCTTTAGATAAAGCTAGTAAGAAGCATGTTGCTTCATAAAGGATTTCTTGGCGGTGACAAAATTGGAATCGATCATTGACTATCTTAATTTAATAAGATACTACGTCATATGTCTATACACATGAGTCTAAGATATGATTACATAAGAAAATTAATCAAGAGGAATAATTTTCCTAAATCATGTAATGTCAATCGAGAACTTAGCGGATACTTTATTTAAATCTCTAAATAGAGATATCTACTTTGAGTAGGATATGATTGAAACTCTTAAACGAAAAGATCCACCAATGATGGCAACCCAACTTGTCATTATTCAAAAGGTAATCAACGGGTTCAAAGAGTAACAACAAAAAAATTGAAAGAATTTCACCTAAATAAATTTCGAGTTGGTGCCTCCTCAATAGAGAGTATGAGTTTCTCTCTTAAAAGTTTGTTGAAAAAAGGATAAGCGCAAGGCCATAATAGCGCTAAGCGAGTTTGAGAAACTTGAGAACACATGATACTCGTGTGTGTGTTCTAACCGGTATTGTCATATGGAATAACTGGTTCAAAGCTTCATGCTACGTTTGATTCCGACATTACTTTGTTTGAATTACACTATGGTTAGATTCAAATCGAAAGATATCTAATCCTTATGCATAAGTATCGTATAATTTTGAATATGAGATTTTATATTTTTTAACAAGTGGGGGATTGTTAGATTGTTGTTCAAAATTATGAGAAAATCTAGTTTTTGAATGGAAGTTGATCAAATGGCAGCATGAGTGAACCATGCGACCGCAAGGCCATATATTGGGATAAAATATCTCTGTATGTTTTATACCATGCGGCCGCATGGTACAAATTTTCGACCGTTTTTATCCGTTGTGATTTTGAATTTGGTGCCTTTTGAAGATATTTTAGCACCATTTCGTACACATTTTCTTAAGGCTATATATAGATGATCATATTTCTTGTGAAGAAGTTGGAAAAAACATAACAAGTATAAGATTCATTCCAAATAAGAAAGAAACAATTTATTTCTTCTTCCATATTCATATTTTCCTCGTGTTCTTGAAGTTTTGGAGAATCACACTAGTGAGTGTTGAATTCTTTACAATACTTGATTAATCCTCCAAACTATTTGCCGAAAAACTTTTAAGCACCAAAATTGTATCGAAGAGGGGCAAATATCGTTTGAAGACAACGTTTATCGTGTTTGAGCCTTTCATGTCATTGAAATTCTTGATTACTTGCATTGGTTACTTCAAGTCTTTGTGTGGAAAATCAAAGTCTACAAAAGGAGATACTACAATATGCATAAATATGAGATAAGTTTATCATCATCTTTTAGTTATTTTCATTGTTAGATTTAAAATTTCATCATGGTTTTGTTCATTTTGTTGCGGTCATAATTGTTGATTTCTTCTCCATTTCCTCTCTTATTGAAAATATACCCNTTGATTTCTTCTCCATTTCCTTTCGTAGTGAAAATATTCCCAACAACAACTATATTTCCAAGATCGTGGCCCTTTCCATTCTCTAGGGGATTGTATTCAACATGCATGAATAATGGCACCCCGCCCTTCCTATATTTAAGCTTCTAGTACGACAATAAGGGTAAGGTCTTCGACCTTAGCCTCGAGGTCTCTCTCTTAAGCGTAGTAGGACCTCACCTAGAGAATCCTATTACAACTTTACCATATGATCAATCCACTCATGTTTCCTATGTCCTTATCATGACAAGATTCTTTGACGACTAGGAGTCCTAACCTATCATGTTATATATATATTGACATTATAGCTTTGCGCTTATATTCTCCCCGAAAGCTTTGTTTGTGATCTTAGCTCGAGTCCAAAAAGCTCAAGTCCGAGGACATTTATATACATCAACACACATGCTACCTTTTTTTCATGAATTCGTGCGTATGCCGCAAGTGTACAGAATCGTGGCAAGTAATTGTTGACCTGTGGTTAATCGGAAACCTCAATATTTTGATTATAACAACAAGTTGGTCTTATTTACTAACAAGTTGAATTCAAGTGATTATAGTCTTTCAACGAGCACAAAAAGAATATTGATCAATGGTCGTCAAAAGATCAAAATTTATCATCACAAATCGAACTCTTGAAGAAATTCAATCGAAGCCACATTCAAGAAATCAAGAGCCAAACTTTTGAGTAAGATCAAATACTTGTTTTCTTAGCAAAGTGAAGGTACTATAACACTCAATAGTTATTTAAATCTTGACCTCAATTATCTAATTTATCTTTTCTTCACTCGTAAGATGCACATCCCCAAAATTATTATTTTTAACTCTTTTCTCAATATGTAATTTAAAATTTATATATTAATCATCACCCTCTTCAGTTTGGTAAAATTTTATTAATTGTAGCTCAACACATCGATAAATTAGGATACTCTTTATTTTTTATTACTTCAACCTCCAAAAATCAACTAAACTAATAATCTCTTGTCAAATGACTAATTCTTTCAAATAAATGTTCAAGGATTATCCAACATGTAGTACATTTAATTTTTTTTACTGTTTTTTCACATCTTATGTGTGAACTTCTTTTTATTAAACTTTCTAATTAACGACTCCTGTAGCGAGCTTTTGGCCGATAATTTTCAAGTCGAATGACTTTAGGATATTAGATTTTAAATACCCATACAAGCTTAAGCACTCCAATTATAAAGGTTACGAAGAAACGTTTCACAATGAGACAATTGTTTTTGTCTATCATTAGTGCAATACTCCTCATTAAACGCTAATTTTTTTAAAAAAATCGACCCATAACTTAAGATTTTCATCTTGTAAACTTTAAACGGTCCACACAAAGTTTAACATATAAAATCAACATTTATTTTTATGTCTCCCTACAACAGCTCAATCACCACAAACTATCTTAGATTTGATTTAAGAATGTATAATTTTGTAGTCGTTTTGATTTAGTATCTAAGGTTCCCCTTGTTTTACAACATATTCAAATTTTTGAATCAAATCAACTCTTCATAATGCAATATATAAATTTTGTGCTAAAAAATATTAAGTTTCACATGAATAAACATAAATCAATCACAGCATACTTTTTCACAATTTATAATCTAACACTTAGTTCCAAATATATGCATCTGAAAATAAATTATTTTTTTTGAATTTCAATTTTTTTGTCGATTTTTTTGCACATGGAACACAATCGATAAAAAATTCGATATTTTCCACCTCCAAACTTATAATAGACATTGCCCTGGTAGATGGATTTACATGAAAACTTTGGATCACTTGCTATGTGTTTTTCCTTGTCTAACGTATTGTAAGTTTGTTTCAATTTATACTGGATTATTAAATGACAAACTATATTGAGTTTTTTTTACCTAATTGGGGTTTCTCAGTGATCAATTTGGTGTTCTTTATTGCTTTCATATTACAAATTGTGATAATTCAATATATGATAAATTTACTTATTGATTAACTATCTAGAAACAATTAAAAAGTGACTTGTTGCTTTTAATTGTGTAATTTCGAGTTGAGTCTAAATATTCGATAATTTAAAACTTTCAAGTGTTGTCAGAGCCTAATAGCGATCCTTGATCCAAAATTTTGCCTCAGTGAGTCAATCACATTCTGATGTAGGATCTGAGGATAGTAGGGATATCTATGAGGCGTTTGATGAATTGTTTGAAGAGTGCCTTAAGTTGAAAAAGTTGAATAGCTCCCCCTTTAAGAAATTGCATTAAATTGAATTAGAAAATGAGAGATTAGATGTCAAACTTAAGGAGTCGATTAGTGAATTGAATGAATTAAGGATTGAGAAAGAGTCATTGGAAATTAAGGTTAAATATCTTAAATTTGATCTTGAAAAATCGAATGCCCAACTTCAATCATTTTCTAGTGAATCTAAAAAGATTGATAGCATGATATGTTTTAATAAAACAATTGGGGATAGAAGAGGTCTAAGCAATAATGAAACAAATTCTTAGACTGCTTCTTCTTCAAAAAATAAGTTTGTATTTGCCTCGAAACAAAAGACTCAAAACTTAAGACCTAGAGTAACTCCTAGGTTCATCCCCACATGCCACCATTGTGGTAATGTAGGATACATAAGACATAAGTGTCGCGAGCTCTTAAATAGAAATAAGACCAAGAATGTACGTGTTCGAGAACCGAAATTATTAGTACAATATAGATTTCCTCCACCTAAGGTTCAAAATATGAAACCTATGGTTATTCCTAAATTTGCTCGTAAGTATCACAATTGTGGTGAGTTTGGACACATAAAATCTAGGTGTCACAAAGTTTTGAAAAGAAATAGAAGTCAAAATATATATATAGTCGGGTTGACTTCCTTACTAATCAGGTTAGTTACTTGGCCGAGCTCATGATATAATTGACTAGAATTAACTCTACTTCTCGAAAATTCGGAGTGAAAAAGAGTGATCTAAGAAATTATGAATTGATCATGGTATTCTTCATGGTAAGAGCGTTTATGTACCTTAATGAGTGGATACTTTGATGCATGCATATGCATTATTCATGGTATCTACAATTCACCCAATTTTCCTCGAGTTTTATTTAACAAATAAAATTAACATTTAACTAAGCCACAAGTCATCAAACTTAATTATAATTAATCGCATTTAACAGTCCAAATAAGTATATAAAATACACTTATCATCAAATAAAAGAGTTATTCATGTTAATACTAAAATAAAAGAAAGTTAACTTATAAAATAGAATAATTTACTTATTTTCAACTTTGATCAACAAAAAATAATTTATTCCAAATATTACTTCTTTAATTGTAAGTAAATTTACTTACAAGTAATTGTTTAAGCTTAACCAAGCATCTACTAGTAAAGTGGCCTCACTGCCACTCACTTCATATCTTTTAGTTTGACCTTTTTGTAGGTTTAGGGTTTTTTGGAGACTTCTATTTGTTCAAGCAAGTTAGTATAACTAAAAATATTTTAGAACCGTGGCTTAAACGAGTAACAAATGAGAATATTAGATAAGTTGCTTTAGGGTGCCAGCGAAATCTCTTTCTTTAGATTTAAAAGTCAGATTAAAAAGGAGTTCTTTGAACTGTATACTTCTTGCGCATAGTATATTTTTACAAGGATCACAAACATGGGCTTAGATAGGAGGGGTGCAATTTTTAGCTTACCCGAAATTTGAAATTTTATCTCGTCCCATCTGTGCTCCTGCTGCCCTGATCTAGTTCTCTTCTACTTTAAAGGGAAGAAGCCACAGGATTCTTCGTGTTAAGTTTGAATTTCCCAAATGGTTCTGAGAATAAAGGCACCATATAACAAACCAATAGTTGGTACAATAGTTAGAAAGCTGAACTAAAAAGAAAGAGAAACTTTTGAGCATAATTCAAAAGGAGCATTCCTCATTAGGTTTAGTGCTCATGTTTTTATTAGTTAAAAATATGGAATTGATTCATTGACAATAATTTAAACAAGAAGCTAGTGCCAGCAGCATATGCTTAATTAAAGAAAATTTAAGTAAACATTTAAAAATTATAATTATTTTAAATTAATTTGGATTCTTCTTTTGTTGCATGTAGGTAGGTAGTAGTGGAATTGACAAGCAAACGATTTATTTTTTTCCCTCTATTTGGACCATTTTAACATGGTGTCAAACAACAATGAATTAACAACTTAATATTTATTTTGCGTGTGTTTCCTTATATATAATATCTATATTATATCTAACTCAACCCATGAAGATATGAGTTGACGGACAAGCTCATGCATCATGAACAACAACAAACAAAATTCAAACATTAATTTGTTGTATATTTATTTGTACTAGTTTTTCAATTTTGATGTAGACGCCTATCAATTATTGATGGCATGATGCTCTAACATCAAGATTGATTTGTTCGAAGTTGTACTGAGACAAGCCATATTCATATCTAAGGCCTCTAATAAAGTTTCTGGTTAAGTGTTAAAATCTTACAGATTTTTTTGTTGAGGCAAGCCTTGGTTATGAAGCGTTCTTTTGTTCAACAGGTCACGACGACCAAGGCATAATTGTTTGATTCATTCACTTGAGCAAGTGATGGGACCCCTTTTTGTGGTTGACATGGCACCAGTTGGACAATAATAATTTCTACATGTAATATTTACCATTTATTTGGACGATAATGTGTGGATGTTGGTCAATTTTTCTGGTTGATACTCTAGACGTGAAGACATTATTTCTTTTCATATTTCAAGTTCCAATTTTAGTTGATGATTTACATGGCAAGCAATCATTAAAAATCGCTCATTAAAATGATGAATGGTGATGATGAGAGAATCAAAATAAAATTGATTCTATAGTTGCCCATCTATGTCCCTATCTTACCAATAATGGGAAAAGATTAACAAGAGACGTGTTTCCATTCCTTTGGAATAATTAAGAGAGACAATTTCGTGGAGAATATTTTTGACATGTGATTAAATAATTCCTTGTAGAGGAATAACTTTTACACATATCCTATGTTTTATCATATGAATGTAACTAAAAGTGTATGTATGTATATCTATTTATTTATTTATAGCAAAAGGAAGATTTGATGTGACTATATATATAGTTATATATATATAGTCACATCAAATCTTCCTTTTGCTATAAATAAATAAATAGATATACATACATACACTTTTAGTTACATTCATNATTGGCTTGTTTTTGTAACAGAATGTGTGGTTGAAAAAGAAAGAAAAATTATCGATGTGATGAAAAATATTATTTTATTGAAAAATATGTGGTTAAAAATAAGTAGAAAAATGAGAATGAAAATTTTAATGTGTACCAAACAGGTGTTTAGATTTCAAAAGATTAATGAAGAACTCGTTAAGAAATAAATATAACGTCGATTAAATCTAAAAATATTAATTGAGGTGAGCTCCCGTTTTTAATGCACTAATCTTTTAAGATAAAATTCATATCTTAGTAAATATCATAGTCTAATAAATTCATACGAATTGATGTAATCCGTCTAAAGTTCAAGCGAGCGACCAGGTTCCAAGTTTGGTGTGCTCGGCCAAATAACCATTTTGTGGGTGCATGTTGCTCAAAAAGCGATCGAATTTCAAGTTTGGTGTGCTCAAATAATTAACCATCTCGCAAGGACGTGTTAAGAGACAAATTTCACGAGTAATGTTATTTAGTCCCACTTGAAACGTTATAACCTCAATTTATGTGTTATTAACGTGGCATTAAATGATAACTACAATTAAATTAAGTAATTTAATTTCACCTTTCATTTTGCATATCGTCAACACCACATAAATTGGGATTATAACCTCAGTAGCGCTAAATTAAAATCTCACGTGTTAAATATAAAATATTTAATTAATATATACAAACTTGTGTTACTTCTTTTAATAAAATTAACATTTTAATAAGATGAAAATTCAAGTCTTCATAAATTAGTATGTAATGGAAAATCCATTAATTATGTGTTTGCATGTATGATAGTAAAGGAATATGGTTAAATTGAACTAACAAACTTCAAGTATTGTTTCCCTTTTTTTTTTTTTATTATAAATTTAGGAAGAGAATATTGTACCTAACTTCTCGTGGATGACCCTGACCTCTATATTCCTTGGCAGGAGAACCCGACCGTTGTAGGCCTACATACCAAGTAGTCAATAGATGACCCTGAGCTCTATAGACTTAGCCACCAACAAAGTCATAGGAGTAGGGTCCATACCTCTCACTCGGTTTACCATAGGCCATTGACAAGGCTCGACTTCCTTAACATCCAAATCAAACCTTGTGATTCAATACTCCAGACATCCCAGATCGACGGGGTACCTTGCTCTTATGTATGAAAGTGAGTCCGCCCTTATAGGCGTGGTCATGTCCACAGCTTACATGACCCGCGACACCCCCAACCTCCTTATATTTAAGCCCCTAGTACAACAATAACGGCGAGGTCCCCCAACCTTACGCTTATATTCTCTCTATCGATATCAACACCTATCATCTTGTTCCAAGTTATTGGAAGTTTTGTTCGTGAGCTTAGCTCGTTCATACAGCTCAAGCCTGGTACACTCAAATTACAATTTTTGACATCAATACATGCTACCCTTTTTTGTTTACAAGTAAAAGAATTATTTATATAAATACTAAAATATATACATAATTTTTAAAGTAAAATATTTTACTTACTTTCAACTTTGACCAACAAAAAAATATTTTATTACAAATTTTATTTCTTTACTTGGTAAATTTACTTACAAGTAATTGTCTAAGCTTACCCAAATTTGAATTTTAGCTCGTTCTAGCTGATCCTGACCTCATCTAGGTCTCACTCTACTTTAAAGGGAAGAAAAGCCAGTGGATTCATCGATTTGGGTATCAATTTCCAAAAATAAATGGTCGAGGGAATAAAGGCACCATATAACAAACCAATTGTTGGTACAATAGTTGAATATAAATAAGACAAAATTTTTAAGTATTATTCAAATGTTAAAAGGAGCATTCCTCATTAGGTTTAGTGCTCGTGTTTTTATTAGTGGAAATTATGGAATTTGATTCATTGAAAATAATTTAAACAAGAAGCTAGTGCCAGCAGCATATACTTAATTGAACAAAATTGAGTAAAGTTTTATGAATTAATAGCTATTTCAAATTAATGTGGATTCTTCTTTTGTTGCATGTAGATTGTAATGGAGTTGACATATAAAAGATTTTCACTAAATTTAGTCTCGTAAAAGTAGGGAACTATCTACATGCAAAATTATAACTGTTTTTTTTTTTTTTTTGGTTAGTGTGTTTAGGTGTTCCAAAAATTATGGAAATTCGATAAAAGTAAACCCTTAAATAACTTCAAGTAGAAAATTACTCTGGTGTGAAACGAAGGGCTCGTTTGATTTGTTTTTCAATTTTCATTTGAGTTTTTTGTTTTGAATATCTATTTTAAGATTCCTAAAATTGCATTTGGTTTGTCATTCTGAAAACTTTTCTCAAAGCAGAAAACCAAAAAAAAATATGTTTAGTTTTGGAATCTTGAGAAATTGTTTAAGGAAAATGCTTATTGTATGTAACTATTTACATAATGATGAAGTATCAAAATATGAGTGGAGAAGTTATTTGATTGATGAGATTTTAATTCAATTAAATCTCGTCACATCATCTGTTCATAAATCATTAAATAAGTTGTTATTTACATATAGCATAATCGATTGTTTAATGACATTTCATTCCATAAAATTTGAATATTCAATAAAATAATATATATACATTTTAAAGTTGATGAATCTTACAATATTTTTTTCCGCTCTAAAAGTAAAATAAAAATAAATAATAAATTGGAATGACAAAACATAGGAAATAAACAATAAAAATTAATGCGTTTACTCAGAATTTTATCCATGTTCATTTAAACATATTTTTTCAATTTTTTAGGTAAATATCGTTAAGAGTTTGAACAATTATTATTTATTATGTTTTTTAAAATTTTGTTTTTTCTTTTTATATAATTTTTTCGATTTTTTATTATAATTTTTAGAACTTCACAAACGTGTTTTGAGTTTTTATATTATAGATTAAAAATACATTTTCAAAAATACAAAGACCAAACACGCTTTGTATATTTTTTTGGTCTATTTCGAAGATAATGCGTTTTATGAAGTAAAATTGCCTTCAATTCATCACGTTTTTCTCGTTATAAAATTTAGATCTTTTTTTCCTATATATATGATTGTGTTTAGACCATTTTAACATGGTGTCAAACAAGGACTTAATAATTATTTTGCGTGTGTTTCCTTATATATAGGGTGTGTTTGAGTCACATTATTTTGGAAAAATGTATTCTGGAATAGTAGATTGATGAAAAATGTATGGTTGAAAAAGAAGGAAAAGTTATTGATGTGATGTAAAATATTATTTTAATGAAGAATGTGTGGTTGAAAATTAGTAGAAGAATAAAAATGAAAATGAAAATATTAATGTGTAGACCATTTTAACATGGTGTCAAACAAGGACTTAATAATTATTTTGCGTGTGTTTCCTTATATATAGGGTGTGTTTGAGCCACATTATTTTGGAAAAATGTATTCTGAAATAGTAGATTGATGAAAAATGTATGGTTGAAAAAGAAGGAAAAGTTATTGATGTGATGGAAAATATTATTTTATTGAAGAATGTATGATTGAAAATGAGTAGAGGAATGAAAATGAAAACTTTAATGTGTGTACCAAATAGGGGCATAGTATCTATAAATATATGGTTCGTACATATATATAAATATATGAATGGATTTCGCTTGTACATGTCACTAAGCTCGATATATGAATTTCCCTTGTACTTTTAGTCTTACGGCAAAAAAGAATCATAGAGTAAATCCTTATATTTGTTGCTCATGTTGTTATAAATTATTCTCTCACTCAATAGATTTATCATACGGTACAATACAATTCGAGATGATGGAAAGAGTGAGCTAAGAAGCATCTACGTTAAATCATTAAACCCTATGCAAGAGAGCATGAGATTGCAGAATGATAACATTAGTAGTAGTAGAATCATTAAACCCTATGTGGGGAGCACGAGATTGGAGAACGATAAACTTAATAGTAGGTTGGATCGCTCCGGTAATGTGAAGGCATGGTGGAAGAAACTAATTTTCCCTAAGTTGACGAAGAAATGAGAAAAAAAAATGTTAATACAAAAAACTTGGGCTTACCTACAACATAATATCTAATTCAACCCTTTGAAACATGTTTTGATAAGAACTCTTTGAAAAAGTTGGTCTAAGGTAGTTTACTTAGAAAACTCTTCTACAAGATGCAAAAGTCGTACCAAACGGACAATTAATGTGTTTAGTTGAAACTTGTTCGGATTCACATGAACGTATGAGTTGACTCAATAGAATATAATTGATTTGAGCTCGAAAGACTTAATATCTTTAATTAGTGGATTCGACCGAGTACAACTTTATGAATTCAACTTGAGATAGTAGATTAGAGGAAATAACCACGTGAAATCGTATGAAACAATGCTTCAACCATCATATTAGCTCCCGTTTAGCCTCCATTAAAATTATAAAACATTTTAATTTCTCTATTTTTCAACCACACATTCTCCAATAAAATAATATTACACGTAAATCGAAAATATTTTCTTCTTTTTCAACCACCTATTCTAAAAAAAAAAATATTATTCTAAGAATTATAATACCAAATAATGGGGTCCAAATGAGGCTTTAATCCTCGATCCAAAGAAAACATTTTCATATAGATGTTTTTACCTTCTTAGCTAATTTTAATTTTAATTGAAACCTTACCATCAGTATTTACTTTATGTTAAGTAGGAGCTAAGAATAGTTAGGTGAGTAATTAATAGATATTCCGAACTCTTTATGTCCATTTTACTACTTTTTTAATTGACATATTTAATTACAATTATCACATAACAAGCGGACAAAACTATAATAACTGATAATTCCCGACGTGTAGATGGTTGGACAGAATTTGTAAAGATTGGTAGCTGCTACATCCCTCTATGACCAGATGGTAGTCGATTGGACAACTTTGTCCCTAAAGCTACTTGGACACTATATATGATAACATGGTGGGTCGTAACTGCTTAGTCAAGTGGAGTCTAATTATTAGACAAGTATTCATCCTTATTAGCATTGCTCTTTGAGATATTTATCCTTGACATTTGTGACCGTTACAACCAACACATTTTGGTTGGTCCACGTATTATACCCTTACAACGACATTCCTATATTGACAAGAGAGTGAGAGCGCATGAGGACCCTTGTTACCACGGGCTGGAGACACGTGGACACTATAGCTGCTATAGATAGAGACATGTCCTCAAAAGTATGATGTTATATTCTCAATCTTCACATACACTCGTGCACTTCTTCCTTTTATATTTATTCTTAAACCACAATCGTTGTTGAGTAGTAGTTTTTCCTCAACCCTTGTTTTATGTTTTGTGCCGTGCAAGTGGGTACCAATGGAGGAGGAGAAACTACACTAATACGATAACAAAGCACATACCTCAAATACCAGCCACTCTTGAGGGTTAAAGGTACTTGTGAAAGGTGATTAGAAATTAAAAGTTGCACTATTTCTGTAAACTAACAATGATAAAACTAGGGGTGTCAAATAGGCTCAGGCCATCTGAGCTCTGTGGGGCCCAAATCTAATGGTGGTCTGGACCCGTGATGGACAATCATTAGGTATGATCCACATAGTAGCTTGGGTCGTTGGGGTCGAGAAGTAAAAGAAGGGCTTTAGTGTGTTGTACAATTGATTAACAGTTTTGCCCCATGTTTGGCATACATTAAAATTTTCATTATCATTCTAGTACTCATTTTCAATCATACATTTTTTAATAAAATAATATTTTCCTTTATATCAATAATTTTTTCTTCTTTTTCAACAATACATTTTTCATCAATCTATTATTTCAGAATACATTCTTTCAAAATAATGTGCCTCAAACACACCCTAAGTATAGAAAAAAA